>NJRL01001611.1:0-14580 GCA_003063815.1 Aphaenogaster rudis
TTAATAATATTAAATTTTTATTTAAAATTCTAATTATATTGTTATCATCTGGGTTTGATTATCGATGCGAGTGATAATGTAAAATAAAGAAAGTAGTTTTTTTTGGAAATATATGATATTATTGCGATATATATTATATGTATATATAATTATTACGTTTGTTACATTATTACATTATTGTTTATTATGTACATATATACATTATTTATGTTGTGATATATATATATATACATTATTACGTTTTGGGGAAATTTTTCAAAAATATGATAAATTTGGGGAAAATTCATGAACTAGTTGGGGAAATTAAGCTTCAGCCATCTGGCAACACTGATTCCGCTTCCATATATATATGTTCTAAGCTCCGACGCGAAAGCAGATTTTACCGACCGATACATCTCATCGATACATCACTACACACTACTGCATTAATATCGCACGCACACGTGCGAAAAATGGTAGAGTAGGGTGGCATTTTTTTTCTTGGCTTTCAATCACAGTTTTTAAGGCTCAATGTTATTTGTGCATGTAATCCGAAGTGCACTACGGTCTCATTTTGTACCTACAAATCGTACAACTTTTATATCAAGCAAACGTTTATGTCGGGTGACATAACCTCGAACCGAAAGATAGTGACACCAAATGTAATTTTTTAACTTTTTTCCGATTTCATCATGAAATCGACCGTAGCGCAGTTCCTGAGTGTGCGCACGTTTAATTGCAGACCAAATAATTGTGATTCTGTCCAGCCAATTCGGAATGGCAGCGTTGAATAACCGTTAAAGCCCGTTCCGGGCTGGTTGAAAACACGTGTCCGTGAGGCACAAACCCAAAGAAAAAAAAAAAACGGTAGCGCATTTCAATTAATCTTTTTCGCCGCAAAAATGCCGCAATCTTGCGTAGTCCCGAACTGCAAAACGGGATATAAATCTGTTAAAATTAAACGGTCAACTTTCAAAGTCCCGAAAAAGATTGATTTATTTAAAAAGTGGCAAGCAGCGATTCCGGGTAACATAAAATTAAAATCGTCCCATTTCGTATGTGAAAGACATTTTGATGAACAGTACATCAACAGACAGTGGGTTAAACATGATTTGAATGGCAAAATTATTGCACAGGTAAGGTTTTTCTTCTATTTATTTTATTATTTATAAAAAATATATACATATAATGGTATATGAATTAGTATGGTATATGTTGCATATAGTTGCACAATGAGAATGTATCTTATTTATATCTCAGTATCTTTTGCATAAATATTTTTCACTTTCAGTATACATACCTATGTCCACGATTACACGATGGTGCTGTTCCGACATTGTTCAATGACGATATCGTTGCTTCGAAACAGACTGTCACAGAGAACAGTGACACGAAAAGTGAAGTCACTTTTACGGACAATTTCTCTGTTGTGGAAAGTATGTCATGGTTTATTGCATATATACATACTTAATATAAACATACAAATACATGTATGTTTAGATGACATAAGTTTATCATATTCTTATTACAGATATCACTATCAACGAAATTTTGCCGAACAATCATGCCGAAGTTAAAACTGAAAATGGTCTGATGGACTATTCTCCGGCCGTTGAAAGTATGTCCTTTATATATATATATATATATATTCATTTTTTGAAATCAGAATACTGCTGCATTTCTTGATGTATATATTCAGCATTTATTTATTGTATCCTTATTATATATAGATGTATCCTCGATTCTCCTCGATGAATCTTCAATTATCGACATAGTAGATGTTAAGGTTGAAAATGATGCAAACTCAATGGATGATGGTGCCATCATAGAAAAGACTGAGTTCATTCTTCAGCCGCACAGTCCAACAATGGTTGCACAATTGCATCAAATTCCTGTTTCTGCTTCGGCTCTGGAAACACGAGAGAAATCTGTTAATGTTTCAACGACAATTATCAGCGAATGTAAGTTGCACTTTCTACTCATTCTAGTTAAGAGGTGTCGTCAAATACGCAGCTGTAAATAATGGTTTACGTAATTTATGAGATAAATTGTGTAAACTCGTTATTAAATCGCTATTTAATAAGCTCAGCTGCGAAGAACTGTTATAATTTTTTTTTTTTTTTTTTTGATAGATCATGAATTATTAAAAAGTACCACGTTACTTAAGAATTGGGGGGTCACTGAAATGCATGCGCATGAAAAGCAGTATGTACTCTTTACATATTCAGTTATGAGAGTCAAGAACGGTGTCGATTCTCCGATTGCACTAAAAAGTATAACTCTTGATTCTCAAGGAAAACTCCACTATTATGTGCATGGTAATCCCGTTGACGAAAACGATACTGACCTCGTACAATTTTTGAACAACACTGTATCACTGCCAATTGTTTTGGAAAGGTTCCAACATAAAAATATGTGCAGTGGTATAAGAAATATTAATGTTCAATGTATTCCGGAACAAAGCGCATTCAGCGATTATGTTGATGGATGGCGTGCCAACAAATGTTCTCTGCTGTCAAAAACAAAAAGATGCGATCATTGCAATAAGCTGAGAAGAACAGTATTGTATAATGAAAAAAAATTGAAGAGTTGTAAGGCGGTTAATCGTGTCGTTTTAAAGTCGTCAAACCCAATTGATCAGAACAAGTTTGCGTTAATGAGAAAAAAACTTAAGAATCAAACACGGAAGGCAAGACGTGCTAAATGTCGTGTGGAATTATTAATGCAGTTATTAAAAAACAAAGAAGCTGAAATCGCTGCTATCCAGGACCAAACTTTAAGACCATCTTAAGGGTCGGTAGGAGTGACGAGCTCTCGCCGAATATTTTCTGCACTTCTTTTGCGGTGCAGGTACGTGCTCTCTGTACTCAACCTTATTTTATCTCGTAAAAGCAATATTTTGTGTCATGAAACTTTTTTGGCTTATTTTTTACGAAGCTATGAAACCCGCTACATAGCCGAATTTTGCAATTTTACTCTTAAAAAATTATAATAAATTATAATAAATAATATTATCTGCTCCTTATTCGCAATGCAATACATCTTTAGTTTTTCTCATATTTTGACTCGGAGAAGCAATATTTTGACATTAGACTTTTTGGCTTATTTCTTACAAAGCTACGACGGCGGCTACAGAGCCGAATTTTACAATTTGATTCTGTAAAAAATTTATAATAAAAATTATTTGTACCTTAACTGCACTATAGTGCAGATCTGTTGACACTTTAAAAGAAATTTTTATTTTGACCTTTTTTCCAAAAAATCGCTCTGTACGTGCCATCGGGCGATTCTCCTGATTACGAATATCGCAATTACATTACGATTTTTTTCAGTATTTTAGCCGTAATATGGAAAAATAGAAATTCATCTCCGACAAATGTCTCCACGATCTCTCGTGATCCTTAAGGCGATTTTTGGCGATCGTTTGGTATAGTTTGATACATATACCAAAGTTGCTATCGGTGGTTGCTATTGGTGCTGGTGCAGTTCGGTACACTTTGGTTGCTTATACCAGAGTCACGCCAAAAATCGCCTTTAAGTACAGTCTTAAGATGTCATAAGCCAATCACAGAGCTGTATTAAGGCCATTGCACGTGAAAAAGTTTTAGTCGTAATCGTAAGATCGTAAGCAAATCGACCAATCACAGTCAAACATTTTTACTATATTATGAGAATGCTTGACTGCGATTGGTTGATTTCCTTACAATTACGACTAAAACTTTTTCACGTGCAATGGCTTTTAGAATCTTAAGATATTACTTACGACGGTCTTAAAATAAGAACGGACTATGAATACCGGCCATTGATTTAGTTCACGATACTCTCTTTTCGGGGAATGTTCTCCTGATAACTTCCACGATTTTTCGATGGTGTCAAGAACACTTCAGTTTATATTCTCGTTCTAATCTCTTATCTAATCATCCTCGAGAAAGAGGGAGAGTGAGATAAATTTCGTCCATTAATTAATTAAGCAATTCTTTCTCATTTTGAGATCTTTTAATAATACTTTGCACGCGCGATATAACGATTTCTTTTAATTATTATAACAATTTCTGAAGACTTATGTTTAAACTTATGTTTATAACTTTAATATAATTTTCGTTTTCTCTAATATCATTTCTTTACGTCCTATTTCATATCTATAACTCACCATTACTTTTTATAATTGAGTTAAAGACTAATCGAAATAGTAAAAAAAATGAATATTGGGACACGTTCTCAATAGGATGCGCTCATGTCCCAATTTTGGACATTATGGGAAAGATTTTTTCGTTATTATTTTAACGAAGGTATTTGTTAATATTTTTCTACATGTTACATGACAAAAAAGTGATTTATAAAAACCATTTTTATATTTTGAAAATGATAAGGACTTTTCGACGTGTCAGTTTTATTGTACTCATATACGTTTACGCGAGGCGTTACTTCTGTAATAACTTACTCATAATTATCGATAATTTGAATAAGTTACTACAGAAGTAACACTCGCGTAAACGTAGTATCAGATAGCCAAGTCTAATTATATTCGTTATCGTTACCTTAAAAATGTTGCTGCATTACCGTCACCGTAATAAAATAATATAACGTCATTACTAGTTCGTTAAAAAAAAAGTAATTATAACGGTATGGCATTTTTTCATTAAAATAGTGTTTTTTCCCAAAAATTTATCTATATAAATAACACATTGCGCAGAATTTCGAGATTTGTTCAGAGCCACAAAAGTGGCTTATCCAGCAGTCTATTATATCTGGGAATACACTTCGACTCAGCACCGTTCAGCTTGCCAAGTGTATCATCGCTTGAACAAAGTTTAATTAAAAGATTCAATTTTTCAATTCATTCGACAATGAAAAGTATTGCGTCCTTCACACAACAGTTGCAATTAGAAGATTTATATAACGTCTGGACATTTCATTTATTCTCCATGATTCTCTCACGACTTCTTATCGCACGCTATTTCCTTATGTAACAGAACGATTCTGTTTGTCGGATCTATTTCTGTAATGTTCTGTAATAAATGTGCCACCGCCGTATAGGTGTATACATGAGCATATACATGTGCTGCGCGCGCGCACGTGTTGGAGCCGTTGGAGGGGGATTCACATATATATGTGAGAGTACATACATACGATAAATAAGATGACGGCACGCGTCATTCACGAACAGTGCAGCGTGATAACTGTGAGTCGGCTTAATTGATCCGCGAATTCACGTAAGGAATGTCGAACCATGGACGCCACCAAGAAATTTGATAATCCGAATCCACGGGCGACCGCGAATCCGATTAGTAAATTGGTCTTCTGGTGAGTCGTTAGTTAAATCGATCAGTAGGCCTATTCTGTAACTTTTAACGATAGTGTCGTTATCGTTACGTTGTTGTGTTGCGCAGCTTTTTACCATATATTATATCTGCGCAAAGACAACGTAACGATATAACGACACTGTCGTTAAAAGTTACAGAATAGGCCTACAGATTAACGTCCATTAATGGCCATTTCTACCAATGCAGATTAACTTTAATCTCAGTTTAACTTACTCTTTATCTTTTTCTAATTCTAAGAACTAGAAAAAGATAAAGAGCGAATTAAACTGAGATTAAAGTTAATCTGCATTGGTAGAAATGGACATAAGTAAATTTCCACCAATGCAGATTAACTGTAATTTCGGTTTAACTTACACTTTATCTTTTTCTAGTTCTAGGAATTAGAAAGAGATAAAGAGTAAGTTAAACCGAGATTAAAGTTAATCTACGATGGTGGAAATGGAGATAAGACGGTCGACGCGATATACGTGTCTGATGAAATGTTCATGTCTCGTTCATATTGATTGTTTTTAAATTACGCAACAGAAGAATCTGACAATAAATCCATGTTGATTTGAAGTTCACGTTTAAAGATAAAACGAAAGCTGACAAGTAGATAAGGATATTACGTATTTGAAATGATGATAGATTGATCTATTAGGCAAATAATACCTTATCTATGCTGTATTATTGTTTCCTTGTTCTTGACCGGAATGAGCTAAGAATTGCTAACTGATAATAGAGTGTTATTGTGTAACTATATCTCGTGCACAAATACATACACACATACATCTCTATATATATATACACACATGTGTACGTGCACCTTCAAAGTATAGATGTGTGGTATTTTCAATTGTGTATCACGCTGATATAGATATATTCGCACTTCTAATAGTACTTAGTGTATACTCTTTTTAACAGAATTTCTAAATATCTAGTATCAATATTATTATTAATAACATTATCCAAGGTTGGATAATAACACAGTTATATATATATATATATATAATTAGTTAGAAATTGAGTAAAAAGTTAATAAATTTTAACTTATCTTATTATTAGTTAATGAGTTTGACTTTTAACTTTAAGTATTATTTTTTTAAATGAATTAACTTTAACTTGTTAACTTTTTTAAAATTAAAATTTTTTAATCTCTGAACACATCAATATTCCTTTTTTCTATAAAATTTTTAAACATTAGGCGATTAGAAAGAATCCAATAATCGTAATGTGCGTGATGCCTTGCTAATGCAAGACTATTTGCATTTTCCTGGAGTTTCAAAAAGACAAGGAAAAAGAAAAGTTTATTTAAAAACATGGTTCCGTTAATAAAAGTTTTATTTTAATAATATGTAATAAAGATGTTTTTTTATGATCATTATTAATATCTACATAATCACTATCTTTATTTGTATTTCTTGTGGTTGTGTGTGAAAGGTGGTTGGCAGGAATATTCTGGTATGGGAAAGACTTGGAAATGAAACATGTATACAATATTATGCCAGCTGATAACAGTGAACTTCTGGGAGACAAGCTGGAAGAGTAAGTGATTTTATCCTTAAGATGGATTCTCATATATTAGAATTACATCAATAATCAACTTAGTGTTAATAAATTAATGATAATATTGTTGCCACTTTTTTAATATATAGATGCTTTCAGAAATTGGAAAAATGAAGTGCACGCGGCTAAGAAGGACAGTAGGAAACCTAAATTTTTTATAGCTTTGAAGAAGACGTTTATGTGGTCATTTTTTTATTATGGAGGATGGGTTTTATTTTTAAGTTGTGTTTTGAGGTAACTAGATATTATAAAAGATATTACTAGATTGTCATGTTATTCGCTCTTAAAAATACATTTTACAGAGTCATGCAAATATATATTTTGGGTCTGCTCATTTGGTATTTTGATCCAAGAGCGATATCTACTCAGGAGGAAGCATATCTCTATGCATCTGGTATGATCTTTCTAGGAATACTGGTAATTTTAGTCACTCATCATTCAAATCTAGGTCTAATGGAGATTGGAATGCGAGTAAGAATAGCAAGCTCCTCTTTAATGTACAGAAAGGTATCTGGCTAGATAGCATTTTAAAAATCTTGTCCATCTTCTAAAAATATATCTTTAACTGGTTTTTTCTCTTTAGATATTACGCTTATCCAGTTCTGCCACCACCAGTCCAGGACAAATTGTTAATCTGTTATCAAATGATGTGTCAAAATTTGAACAATTGTTTATAGCGTTACATTACATTTGGATCTTGCCTATACAAGGATCCATAATTGCATTTCTGATATGGCAAAGTGTCGGCATCGCTTCATTGGCCGGTGTATTTCTCATAATAATTCAAACTATTCCTCTCCAAGGTAATGTACACTTGTTGTAAACACGTGACTAATGACTAATGCATAAATTATTGTATGTAATTTGCAGGATACATAAGCAAATGGATCTCGAAGTTGCGTTTAAAAATTGCAGTAAGAACCGACGAGAGAATTCGTTTGATGTCGGAAATAATCAGAGGCATACAAGTTATTAAAATGTACACTTGGGAGAAACCATTTGAGGAACTAGTTCATCGCGCAAGAAAGTTCGTACATATTTCAGTTTCGTTATTATCGCGAAGAAATTCTTCAAAATTTTATATGATAAACATATCATTTTTTTCTAGATACGAAATCGACGTCCTCACACTAATATCATATCTAAGAGGTTTTACTTTAGCCACATTTGTTTTCACGGAAAGGACAACGTTATATTTTACAGTTATGGCCTATGTACTTTACGGATACTCTATATCCGCCGATAAAGTATTCTCAATGGCACAGTACTTTAATCTTCTTCAACTTACTATGGCGATATTGTATCCTATAGCTATAGCGGCTGCTGCCGAAGCAGCAGTTTCCATAAAGAGAATTGAGGTAAGATTAATTTACCAGATTGAGCTGAAAAAGATCAACTCTAAAATTAAAAAGAGATCAAACATTATAAATCAGTCAATGATTGCATGCGTTACGTAAATATTATGAGAGATATCGTCTACTGAGATATCTTAATGTCTTAATATGTTAAAATGATAATCTGATATCGAATCTATTTAGAAATACTTATCATAGAAGATAAAAGTCGTTAAATATTTTTCACGATATAATAGTCAAATAATAATTAGCTCGTATGTTTATAATAGGACTTCCTGTTATTGAATGAGAACATTCCATTGGCACTGTCTTCATCAACCATCAAAGAAACAAATATTTTAATGAAAAACGTTAGTGCTTCATGGACAGCCACTGCAATTGTAAATACGTTACATAATATCAACGTTCAAATTAAAAACAAGAAACTTTATGTTATCGTTGGTCCTGTGGGTGCAGGAAAGGTATTTTCTATATCCATTTGAATATTTTGCGTGCATATGCAATATTTTGTATGAAAAGAATTTTGATATTTATTTTAAGAAAATCTCTTTGTGTTTAATTTTCAGAGTTCTTTCCTGCAAGCGATTTTAGGCGAACTAAAATCATCACACGGTCAAATAGACATAGATGGCAAAATATCGTATGCTAGCCAAGAACCTTGGATGTTCGCAGGCACAGTGCGAAATAATATTTTGTTTGGTCAGTCTTATGATGAAGATAAATATCAGAATGTTGTACACGTGTGCGCTCTTAAGCAAGATTTTGAACAACTTCCGTATGGTGATAAGACTTTAGTCGGTGATAGAGGTACAGCACTCAGCGGTGGACAACGTGCAAGAATTAATCTTGCGAGGTAAATTTGCATCTACTTACAGTAGACAGTATTTTGTATTCTAATCAAGGTTGAGTAGTAACTAATATAAAGTTAATCAGTTAGAAGTTGAGTAATAAAGTTAAAAAGTTAATCATTTTTAACTTAGATAATTTTAAATGAGTTAACTTTTAGCTTCAATTAGTTATTTTTTAAATACATTAACTTTAACTTATTAACTTTTTTCTAAGTTAAAATTATTTTTATTTTTGAACATAATTGTTTTTTCGTTTAGAGTAATCTAATCTTAAAAATTATGACATTTCAATTGAATACTTTTTAAAATTAACGTTTAATTTAACTTAAATTAATTTAATCTTAACGCAACTTTTAACTAAATTAATTTTGTAGGCTATTAATTTTAACTTAATTAATAAAAACTTAGATTAACTTATACAATCCTGATTCCAACATAATTTACTGTTTACAGAGCTGTCTACAGAGACGCTGATATTTATCTTTTCGATGATCCTTTATCGGCTGTTGACACTCACGTTGGTAGACATTTATTTAATAAGTGCATGAAAAATTACTTGCAAAACAAAACAAGAATTCTCGTAACTCATCAATTGCAATACTTGAAAGAATGCGACTACATCGTTATTCTTAATAATGTATGTAAAATATTATGTTACATATGTATAATAAGTATATACGTATTATTTATGAATAATATATGTTTATAGATTATTATAAATACAAAATAAAATTTAATTACGTGAATTTTTTCGAAAAGGGTCAAATTGAAGATCAGGGTACATTTACGGCCCTTCAAGAAAAACGTGCGACCTTTTTGGAAATATTAATGAGAAACGAAGAAACTAACGAAAAGACGAACGAAACATTAAAAACTGATACAAGTCCTACATCTGACATAATTCAAAATGATAAAGTTAATGATGAAGACACGGAGGAAGCTGAGCCTCAAGAAACTGACGAACTTCTGACCAAAGGAAATGTATCAAAATCGGTTTATTGGAAATATCTTCGTAGCAGTGATTCGATTATTATGATTATTAGCTTTCTGTTTTGCATAATTTTGGGACAAATCGGAAGTAGTGGTTGTGACTACTGGGTCGGTTATTGGTAAGTTTTTACAAAGGGAGAATCTATTTCCTATTAAAGTATAATAAACTTTACAATGCAGGACGAAGCTGGAAGAGATACGTATCAAAACTATGCACGAACAACAGCTCAGTACAGCGAACAACTTGACAATGCTCTCTTCCATACTGAAATCTACTAAACAAATAGAAAATATATCAGAGATTAATAACGAGTTCACCGAATTTGTAAAAACCACAAACCATTATAGAGAAGATGTATCCAATGATACTATATCACAAAATTTTACTATTAATAACTGTTAGTATTTTCTACTTTTCTATAATATATGTAGTCTTGCAATTGCATCGTACGTATTTTACTACTTCATTTTAAATCAAAATTAGATCACAATTATAGATGAGAATGTATACTATCTTGACACGAATACAGCTTTATGGATTTACGGAAGCTTGATCATTATCAGCGTTGTAGTAACGACAGTGCGAAATTTAATCTTCTTTAAAATGTGTATGAACGCCAGCAAGAATTTGCATAACTTAATGTTTTCATGCATACTTGAAGCGCCGATGTTGTTCTTTAATAACAATCCACCCGGTAAGTATGTTTGATTAGCGATTGCCAATGTAACGTAACGAGATGCAAATAGACAAAAATTGCATTTTTCTAGGTCGAATTTTAAATCGTTTCTCAAAGGACGTTGGCGCAGTGGATGAAATATTGCCTAGTACTATGATATCGTCCATTCAAGTATTTGCGGTGATGATTGGAATTCTAGTGCAAATACTTATTATCAACTGGTGGCTCATATTCGCTGTAATCGTTATGTTTTTTCTATTTGGCGTAATAAGAAGAATTTACCTTCCAATAGCGCAAACTACAAAACGATTAGAAGGAATTGGTAAATTATTCTTCTTTAGACAATTTGAAGCTATCTTTCATGTCCAAAATTCGCGTTTATTTAAATTTTTAGCGAAAAGTCCTGTCTTCTCGCATGTAAATTCCACATTGTCGGGTCTGATGACAATACGTTCAACCGATGCCCAGGAGATGATTCGCAAACAATTCGATGAACATCAAGATTTACACACTAGCACTTATTCACTAATTATTGCAACTGGTACAGTGTTCGGTTTTCTACTAGACATAGTATCTATCGGATTCATTGCTGTCGTTACATATAGTTTTGTTGCATTGGACGATGGTAAATCTTTGTTACAACTACCAATTATGTTACGTCTGTAATAATATAATATCTACAGATCTTTGCTTTTGTCAGGGAACACTTTCGCCGGAAATGTCGGTTTAGCACTTTCGCAAGTGCTCATTTTATGTACCATGGTGCAGTACGGAATGCGTCAAACAGCCGAGACGGTCACACAGATGACGAGTGTAGAAAGAATAATGCAATTCACCGAACTCGAGAAAGAAGGCCCGTTTGAGAGTAATCCCACAGATAAACCGTCGAGTAATTGGCCCTCTAAGGGAGAAATTAAATTCGATCGTATTTATCTTCGATATTCTGAATCTGAGCCACCCGTTCTCAAATCTCTAAGTTTCATCATCGAACCTGGCATGAAAGTAATTACCATCGCATTTGTTGTACAGATGAAAAACCTATTCTTAAATAATCTCAAGTCATTCTGAATAATTACAATTACATTCTAAATCATTCTCTCTATATAATTCTTCAGGTTGGAATCGTGGGTCGTACCGGAGCCGGGAAATCGTCCCTAATCTCTGCCTTGTTTCACATGGCAAAACTCGATGGCGCTATTCATATCGATAATGTTAACACGAAGAAAATTGGCCTTCACGATTTGAGAAACAAGATCTCCATAATACCGCAGGAACCGGTATTATTTTCCGCTACGCTACGAGATAATCTCGATCCCTTTCATAAGTTTCATGATGCCGATCTCTGGAACGCCTTAGAAGAAGTGAAATTAAAACATATGGTAGACTTGGACTATCACCTCGAGCAAGGTGGCAGCAACTTCAGCGTCGGACAACGGCAACTGGTTTGCCTAGCGCGCGCGATTTTACAGGATAATAAAATACTCGTACTCGACGAAGCTACTGCCAATGTGGACCCTACGACAGACGCGCTCGTACAAACCACGATTCGAAAGAAGTTCGAAGACTGCACGGTATTGACAATAGCGCACAGGTTGAACACAATAATGGACAGTGATAAAGTACTGATAATGGATCAAGGTCAAGTGTTGGAATTCGATCATCCATACATCTTGTTACAAAACGAACAGAGTCAATTCAGTAGCATGGTGCAAGAAACTGGAAACGCGATGACCGAACAATTTAAACAATGCGCCAAAAAGGTAAATCAATTTTTAGATTATATCATGATAAAGATAGAACAAAAAGAAATTAAAAAGATATTTATGTGATATTTCATTTACAGGCTTATGAACGACAGCATAGACTGACATGATTTTCTTAGAAAATATACTGCAACATCTCTTAAACAAAAGAACAAATTTACTTATCTTTTCTACTTAATTTTTTATATTTTTTTCAGCAATATTTTAACTATAATTAGTATTTACACGTTTTAAACGATTGTACTTATTTTTTATATTATTTCTTAATATCTTTATCATCTAATTTATTAGTTACAATCAAGCCTTTATTACATTTTTTGTAAATAGCACTGTATAGATGTTCGAAAGTACTCTTAACAGTATTTTTTAACCATTTGAATATAAAAAACTGCCAAATTTCATTTAAAAAATACACAACAGCAATGCAATCAATCGCAATATAGGTCTACAATGCTATTGTCGATAATCAAGTAGGATGTTAAAAGTTGGATTTATCTGGGAGAACAGTAATGCTATATAATACTAAGTATGAAAATGTTAAACTTCTGCATAGGAAACGAGAGAGTATGTTTCTCGTTAATACTCAAATAATATCAATATGTTACGACAATAAAGTTGAAAGACATTAGAGGTTCTTTTTTAATTGATTATTGACATTTTGTATATGTGATACCATATATAAATAAAAATACATACTGTTTCGTAAAGAAATATATCACAACCTTTTTTTAGTTATATTTCCTCAACCTAAGAATATCAAATCAACTGTACCACGCCAGATTTAACTAAGTGTGCTATGGCGTTGTACTGAATAATATGTTGTGAACCTTCCTCGAAATCTATCTCCTCGTTCAGCATACCAGGCAGAACTATGCCAGTGACTCTCCGATTGGCACGCAGGAACACGTGTGCCTGCAGATTGGGTTTAACGGTAAACTTGTTCGCCTCGAATCGCTGGAAGTTGGGCGGCATGTGCTGCAACGCTACCGTCTTGAAGAGCGTCTCCAGATTGGCCAGATGCTCCTTAGCGAAGCGCAACTCGCCCGGCGTCAGGTAGGCCCCCTCCGGGCTCCTGTTCGTCTCCTCCGACAGAATGTAGATCGTGTACCGTTCGATCTTCTCCAGACGTGTTCGCAGGTAGCTGCTGATCACATATTTGATCCGATCGAGCTCCATCCGGTGGACCAGCGCTCGCAGATCGCTCTTGTCTAACCTCCTGATGTTCTCTTCCATGTGCGCGATCTGCTGCAACATGCAGTCCACCAGATCGGACTGATGCGGCAGAATCTCCGGCGCGAATCTCTCGTTCATCCAGGCATTTTCGATCTCCTGGAGCGCCGTCTGCGCCGTCAGCTCCCCGACCTCGTCGTCCAGCAAATTGTCCTCGAGGCTCTCTTCCATGGCTGTCGGTTATAGTAGCCGTTAAAAATATTACGCGCGAGAAAAACGCATTTTTTTCTTTTTTTTGCGTACCTGTCGTGTTGATCCTCTTCGAGAATATCTGTCGTTGACACAAATCATCACGATGCTATCGCCGATCCATCACATGCGACGGGACTGGACGGGACGCACGTAGCCAACCGCTACATTCACGGGCCATTTTGAATCGCTTTCGAATTTCCCACGTGATTATCTCGAAATTATTACTTTCGATCTTAGTATCGATCGCGTTTGAATTTAACCGCGCGGCGTGTTGTTCTGATGAGTTAGCGAGTTCTATTCGCGTTATGCATAAATATTATATCATAATTAATATGAATATATTATATATAATTATATATTAATTAATTGAATTCGTTATATATAAATGATATATATTGATATTTATAATAATCAATATAAATTTGTTATAAATGTATAAAAAACCTATTTAAATGAAATAAAATATATATTCATTTATGTATTCATCTCTCTTTATGTGTATATGTATATTCCTATTTTCTATATCCCTGAAACACCATGAAAAAGATTTATAATTAAGATATATACAGGGTGAGTCATTTTAATTAACGCACGCAATTGTTTCGGAAACAAAGCATTTTAGAGAAAAATGTTTCAGACAAAAGTTTTATGGTTTCAAGGGGGCCATAAGATGGTGT
>NJRL01001611.1:15455-40924 GCA_003063815.1 Aphaenogaster rudis
TAAAAAAATGAATGTTTTACAAGATATTTTGTATTTTATGTCAAAATACTGTAACTTTCAAGCCTCATAACTCGGAAAGTACTTAATGAAAAATAACTTTATTATAGTGTTTTGGAAAGCCCTCAAGATAAGCTACAAAAATATGCAATAAAAAGTAGGCGGTTCCATTTAAAAAATTGAAGGTGACCTTCACGCAACTATTCAAGGCCATTTTTTGCGGCCACAATGTATTCATTATGTTAAGATTAACAACAGATTTTGAATTTAAAATGTGGAATCTTGCTTAGCGTGAAAATGTGAAAACCCATCTACGGTCTTTGACCATAACATATATACAATTATATGTGATAAATTTTTAAGTCGACCGATATATATACAATTATTTTTTATTAGAATTACTAAAATGTTTTATTTTAAAATAATCTGATTCTTTAACAATCAGAAAATTTGTTAAGATTGTTAGATACGGAATCGTCGATTTTAGTCAATCTGTATCATCGAATATGATCTTTCGCGTTCTATTCTTGTTGCATCCTCATAAGGTTTCTGTGTGCGACACTCAAGGTACTCCCAAGGTATTCCCAAATCCTGCGTAATCTAATAGAGAACTTCTTAAGACTGTTTGGCGACTTAGAAAGGTATTGTATAGTCATAAACACGTAAAATCGCGATGCATATTTAAGCGCGACTTGCCGTCGCGGCGAACCCCGAGCCGCAACTGATGGTGGACCGAACAGGGAACTCTACTTGTAAGCGTCTTCACGGAAAGACCGTTACAAGAAATCACGCCGACGACAGCAATCCTGCAGTATATTTGGATTAGTTCGTTCACCACGACGATTTTTTCCAAGTAGCACGAACGGAGGTAAGCGACGCATACCGACGATTTACGTTTGTCCGGATCTATTATTTTCTTGGCATGATTATTTACAATTAAGGAAGAGATCTATTGACGGGAGAAATTCGATGTGACGATAGTTTCAAAAACTTTGCAAAGATGACAAGTTTTGATTTTGAATTCCTCATAAACAAAATCGGCCATAAAATAGGTAGAAAGGACACAACATTTCGAGATGCAATACCAGTTATAAACAAAATATCTAGCGGTGCTCAGCCGCTCAGTGAGCGGTTGCGCTCCTGGATGCACCCATTATTATACTTCACGCACAATGGTTGTAGCAAGACTGAACTTCGGAACGAAATCAAGTGAATGTTTTACAACAAGTTTTAAGTGTGGACTGACTAATAATATGTTATATAATAAAATTTTATAACTTCCTTTGATCTTTACCGACAACTGATGGATAACATATAACTTGCTAACATCATGTTATATAACATTTTTTCTTCTCTTTTTGTAACAAGTTGTATAATTTTGCTATATAACATGTTTTGTTATATAGTGTAGACGCAGCTTTAGACTTGCTGACGTTAAATGGCTTGTTATCCTTGTTTCGCGTTTTCGTTTTCAAACTCTTTCAAACTAAGCAGTCAAGTGACTATAAATAGTATATAAATAATCCCATCAGGAATATTAATTAATATAAAGGCTCTCGCAGTTCATCATGTCTTTCGCATCCGGACCGAGCCATGCAGCCTACACATGGGCAGCGCAAGGAGGCGGATTTGGTAATCAAACGGTGGTCGACAAAGTGCCACCGGAGATGTTGCACATGGTCGACGCCCACTGGTATCAATTCCCGCCGATGAACCCTCTGTGGCACGCGCTGCTTGGCTTCGCCATCGGCGTCCTCGGCGTAATATCCGTCATCGGTAACGGTATGGTGATATACATATTCACCACCACCAAGACTCTTCGCACTCCAAGCAACCTGCTCGTCGTCAATCTCGCCATCTCTGATTTCCTGATGATGTTGGCCATGTCTCCGGCTATGGTGCGTACGTCATTCTGAGGCATTCGCGAACGAAACATTCGATGCGACAGAATGTGATCTATGTTTAATTAACGATACGTACAGGTGATCAACTGCTATTACGAGACTTGGGTGCTAGGACCTTTGTTCTGTGAATTGTACGGCTTGGCGGGCTCCCTGTTCGGGTGTGGCTCCATATGGACAATGACGATGATCGCATTCGACAGGTACAACGTAATCGTCAAAGGCTTGTCTGCTAAGCCAATGACCATTAACGGTGCCCTCATTCGCATATTTACCATCTGGGTCAGCTGCCTACTTTGGACAATCGCCCCGTTGTTCGGGTGGAACCGGTGAGATGCAAGAGTCTAAAATAATATGAAATATTATTCAAAAGTATTATAAATTATCAATAATATATAATATTTCCTTTTTACAGCTATGTTCCCGAGGGCAACATGACTGCCTGTGGTACCGATTACTTGAACAAAGATATGTTCTCCAGATCGTACATCCTAATCTACAGTATCTTCGTCTACTTCACGCCGCTGTTCCTCATCATCTACAGCTACTTCTTTATCATTCAGGCCGTCGCCGCTCATGAAAAGAATATGCGTGAGCAAGCGAAAAAGATGAACGTCGCTTCCCTGCGATCGGCCGAGAACCAGAGTACCAGCGCCGAATGCAAATTGGCGAAGGCAAGGGGTCTTCCTTGTAAATTTTCTCGAACCGGATTAATTCTCATTTACGCGATCGATATAATGACGGTACTAATTACAGGTAGCTTTGATGACCATTTCCCTGTGGTTCATGGCGTGGACTCCGTATCTAGTCATCAATTACGCGGGCATCTTCGAGACGACTAAGATTAGCCCGCTCTTCACGATCTGGGGCTCTCTCTTTGCCAAAGCCAACGCTGTATACAATCCCATTGTGTATGGCATCAGGTAGGTCGCAATAATTCCATTCTCTGGAATATGCCATTGGAATTTACAAATTTTTACAGATAGAACATGATAAATTAGACAAATTATTTCGCGTACCTCTAACGACACTGATCTTTTCTCTGTATGATTCTAGTCATCCTAAGTACCGAGCTGCTCTCTTCCAGAGATTCCCATCTCTAGCGTGTGCCACCGAGCCGGCGCCTGGCGCGGACACAATGTCTACGACCACCACGGTTACGGAAGGTGAAAAACCTGCCGCATAAAATAATGATGCTGTACACATCGATTTTTTGACGATGCAATAGATTTGCTAAATGGATGTAACGCCATGAAGCACTATTATACTTTCGTCACAAAGAAATCGCGTCATCAAGCATGAGTTGTAAATAGCTGCATTAAATAACGTGCCAGAGATACATCATCAACGAGAGTATATTTTATTGTGATTTTATATCGTAAGAGAAATGTCATACGATTAGCTGTGGTGAAGATGAGATCTAGGCAAAACCAAGCTAATATGCGAAAAATTTAAACAACAGAAAAATTGAGGGCTAAACAGTTTCATTATAACTGTTAATCTATGATACATTGTATGATTCGGCTGCACCACGAGACGAATTTCTCGTAAATGGCTCATAGCGCAGTTTGTAAATTTAATCATCTTTTGGAACACATGGTCACTTTGGAATTAGCAAACATAATATTGCTAAAAGTATTATATCATCATGAGATATGGCGATGATATCGTATCTGTAATTAATTTTATAGAATTAAATAAATTCTGCATGCAATCACCTACGAGAGTTCTAATTGAGCCATAAAAATTCTGAATGTGTGTGTGTGTGTGTGTGTATGTGTACATACCTACACGCACCTAATACTATGCATTAGTATTTTTTATTACATCTTAAGAACCTATAGGAAATCTTAAATCATGCCAAATGATTTATTGAATATCCTTTTGCCTACTACAATTGGCACTAAGTGCCTTCTATCATTCATCCCTGCAAAGGCAACATTTAACATCTGCAATAAAAATAAAGAATAAAAGAGAAGATTTAAACCAAATAAAAATTCGCCACGTACAACATATTGAGTTAGTCCATTCAAAATTCCATATATGTAGCTTTTTGCATAATCGGCTATCCATAATAGTTATTGAAGCTTTACAAATTACAAATTTCCACACGTTTCACATTTATCACATAATATATCCAATATTACTAATTCGCGTTGATTTCCTCGAGAAATATATCCTGATTACATTATATCACAATATTTAGAAATTACAATACATTGCTTGGAACTACGCTGTGGTCGTAACAGATGATGTTTCTGCAGTTTTCGCAGCCGTAGATGGATCCTCAGTTGAACCACATACAAAGAACGGTAGCTTTTCCTTTAACGCTGCTCTATATTTTGGATGACTAGAATAAAATACAATGACATTAATGGACTGATTACATATATCCTATTTAAAAATATTATTTACCTAATTCCATAAACAATTGGATTATATATAGCGTTTGCCTTTGCAAAGAGAGATCCCCAAATGGTGAAAAGAGGACTAATTTTAGCACTATCGAAAATACCGATATAATTAATGACCAAATATGGTGTCCATGCCATGAACCACAAAGAAATGGTCATTAGAGCTACCTGTAATTAATAAAGCAAATGTCAATCTTGATTTTTTCAAATTATTCGTCCATAATATTTAGCATAATATATTTATAACCACAGAAGAGATTTTTATTTCGACTCAACTGGCCAGTTCTTAATTTAAATTAATATATCGCGAATCGCGACGCTTTTTCGACCATAAGTTTTGATCTTTTTCTAAAGAGAGTAGAATTAATTATAATGTAAAGAATTTGTTGCGAAAAATATATTTATTTAAAAAATATATTTAAAAATATATTTATAATTTTAATATATTTCTTTTTTTTTGTCTCACCTTTGCCAGTTTTGCTTCTGCACTGATGTTTTGATTATCTCCAGATCGCAAAGATTGAACATTCATTTTCTTCGCTTGTTCCCTCATTGCTTTTTCATGAGCAGCTACTGTCTGTTAAATTAAAAAATGCCTTTATAGATTCCAAATCTCTTTTAATGTTATAACGTACAAATGTACTTACCGAAACGATAAAATAATAGCTGTAAATTATAGTGAAAAGCGGTGTATAATATACAAATATCGAATACACCAAGATGTACGATTTAGAACTCCAATCCTTAGTAAGATAATCTGTACCACAAGCGGTCATATTGCCTTCTGGCACATATCTAATTGTCACATTATAAAATGTATTACAACACTATGCGTTACAAAGTGCAGCACATCTTTTTTATAATTTTTAATTTCTTAATGTTACCTGTTCCATCCCAACATGGGAAAAATTGTCCACACTGTAGCGAAGAGCCAGATTATTAAAATTTCGAGTAGTGCTTTCTTGATGGTGAGTGGTTTTCCTGCCATACCCTGAAAAGATTTATTCAGTTTAGTTTCTGTTTCCACTTACTATGTTAATATAGAAGCATATTATACATACCTTCACTATAACATTGTATCGGTCTAAAGCAATAGCAGTCATAGTCCATATTGAAGCACATCCACATAAGGAGCCAACCATAGCATATATGTCACACATTAGCGGTCCTTAATATAAAATTAATTCATATATGGACATTATAAATTTTATGAAGATAATATTAGTATGATGAAAAAAGATTAAGTTTGCATTACCTAATACCCAGGTCTCATAGTAGCAGTTGATTACCATAGGAGGTGACATGATGATCATCATGATGAAGTCCGAAAAAGCCAAATTTACTACAAGAAGATTGCTTGGTGTTCTTAGGGAGGGTGTCATCAAAAATATATATACTACAACACCATTACCGGTCCATCCCATAAATCCTAATACAATCATTACAAGGCCTAGAATTTTGTGCCACATTGGATCCATTGGTGGAAACTGATACCTGTAATTTAAGAATTCCATGAGATTGATTTTGCAAAAACGAAATAGTACAGAAATATTAATCAGTGAAGAAATAAAAAATAACCAATGCGGATCGATTAAGTGCACCATATCCGCAGGTACTTTATCCACTACAGTTAGATTGTTGAAATTTATGATTTGCCGCATAGCTCGGGGTCCGTCCGTTGATGTTAGTATATCAGTAAATGCCATGGTAGAGTTTGCAGATAAAATGGCTGAAGTCAGATTTTCAGTATTTACGGTAACAAGGGATTCCATTTTCTGTAAAATATTATTGGTAATTAGCGACCGTTTAAAAAATATGATGCATAAAAGTGAGATATAGATATGCATACTTCTTGACACTGGAATGTTTCAAAATACAACTGCTTCTGCTGGATCTAAGTCCTGAATTCGAGGCAACTGAAAATTCTAGTTTGTAAAACATCAATATTCTGTGTGATAAGGAATAGCTTATGGTAACTGTATCATATTCACAGTACAAATACGAGAAGAACAAAGTTTTTTCTTATATACCTGGTATAAAGATCCAATAAAAAATTATCCAATTATATATGCAAATTTACTCAACTGTCTTAGTATAATGTATACGTATGTAATGCATGTGTTATGCGTGTATGATTACTGTCACTTATTATTTAGGATGATCTGACCAGAGTGAAACTTTACAGATGCTGGTGATAAATGTGATTTAGATAACAGAGCTAAACCAATAGTCTTTAGATAAGAATCTTTTTATTTAATCTTGGACATTATATTTATACCTATTTTTATATGTATTTATATATTACACATTCCATTCACAAATTGCCTTAAGTATAAATATACAAATTGCAAAAAGCTTCATTTTACTGCTTTTGAAATTCTCCGAACATGTTGACTGCGGCTTTCTTGCAGCGCTTCCTCCAATTCTTGAGTCATATGAAGCAAGTTAGTCGGATCGGTTTGTAGCAGAACATGTTCAATTTCGTCTGGATTATCAGGATTCTTCAGCGACAAATCCAGAGTGACGAGTGGCGCAACTTGTTTCAACAGGGATCTTGACGCAGTCTGTGACACAGAATGATATAATTCAATTATAAATTGAAACGTTCGAAGCAGTATAGTAGGATGCGAAGACTCCGCTACCTGCACTTCAAATCTCCATTCCATGTCGTGATATCTGGGCAGTTTAAATCCAATCTCTTCCAGTGCATCTGAGACCTCATCCCTCTTAACGCTGTACAATTTACTCAATATTGCCTCCTTGTCTTCCGTGAAGCCTAAAGCGACTACGGAATCCCGGAAATCCTCTGCGCTTAGCTGCAAAACTCGAGTATGTCAAACAACGCTCCTGTTACGACAAACTTTTGTCTCATCCTACCGTCGATAGATCTCACCTTGTGCTTGCAGCTCTCCAACAGCAAATTGACCAAACCCTCTACCGAATTTTTAATCACGTCCAGTTCGACGTTCAGCTTCTCTAAAACGAGTACAGGGCAGTTTATGCAGTTAACAATTGCACATGTCACTTTGACAGTTGCGGGAATCTGTCACTTACGAGCGGCAGCATTGTACACCTTGACGTTCGGGCCCTTTTGTAAATAATCCATAGCCAATTTGCAGAAATCCTGCAAAACTGCGAGGGAAATACGCTTTACTTTACATTTCTCTGTAAAACCAATTCATTCGTCGACAGACTCGCTCATACCTGGCGATGATTGTTCGGCTAGAAACAATATGTGTTTCTTGTGATCCGGCTTCAACGTCAACAGCATTGTCGCTCGTTAATTAAAATTTTTATTCAGAGCGAAACGAATGTCATGTGAAAATTAATAACTATTCGACAATCCTCGAATTATTTTCAAGACGGGCGGCACTATCGTCGCCATGTTGATAAACATCCTCGACCTCGACGCCATTAGCGCGCGCGGCGGGCCATTTCAATGTTTACAATTTGAAATAATTATTTCTTAATCACAGCACCGACAAGATATTAAAGAACGACGATCTTATGGAAGTTTTGCCCTTTCTATTGCTGCGTTCGGCATTGCAAATCTTGGATGCGAGCTAGCAGAGAGCTTGAATCACGTGATCTTCAACCAACCGATGAATAAGAACAGAGATGTGAATTGCCGAATGATTTTCGAGGTTAAAAGCACATTCGATGCCTCGGATTTGCATTGCCGAACGCAGTATATGGTCACAAAAATTTACCCAAGATTGATGGTCTTTACTCGATGGTGATCAGTTTTTATAACTCTGTAGTAAAAAATTATTAATTTCAGGAGCAAGTCTTATAAATTTTATCATAATCGCCAGAAAATAATCAGTCATCTTCTTAATCGACATAAGGATTGATTTCTGAGAAAGGGGAAATATTCTGGAAAGTTTATAGTTTTTAATTTACATAAATTGCACTTGAATGATCGTGACACATCGCCAAGATTTATATTGATAATTGTCTATAGTATAAATAAATGAAACGAGCACGACACTCGCGTATTGAGTGATGAGATTATATGTAACAATGTCACTTAAGCATTTATCATTACATATAAATTATAATTCCACAAAGCTGCGGTCTGTACAGTATTATGATTTCGATTGGTTTATCGACGTTTTGATTTGGGCTTGCTGAAACGCCTGCTGCAGTTTATCTATCACGTCCCTCTGCGAGTCCAGTTTCTTATCCAAGGTAGACATCAAGTCGTCCACGCGTTTTCTGAAATTCATTTCCTTACTCGTAGATCTGTAAGGCTGGGTCTACATTAGATGTAGTAAGCCTTTAGCCCATCTGCTCTAAACTAAGTAATTTCTGACAGAAAACGTATCCTACGATGCTTTAAACCTTAAATTTTACAGTTGGGATCTGGCCAATTCTTAAAGCTTAGGAATTACGACTTAAGGTAGCATAGGAAAAGCTTTTTATTGGAAATTACTTAGCTTAGAGCAGAAGGCTAAAGGCTTACGACACCTATTGTAGACTCAGCCTAAGCAGATTCTGGACTCGATTTCTAATCGGCAAACCTACAGTTCGGATTTGATATAATCCATGCGCTTGTCGACATTCTGTTTGGCTTCGCACAGTTCTTGCTTCACGAGCACGGGTCCTATCAGTTTGAACACGTCGTTCTCTTCTTTCAGAATGTCCAGCTCCTTCTTCACCATGATATTCTCATTCAGTTGCCCGTCTAACTGCTGCCTCTGGCTCAGCGCCTTGTTGTATTCTGCAAATGTCAACGATGCATTAAATATAATGAGATAAATGCGGAGAGATTTACCCTACTTTCCAGAAAAATACTCATGGACGTCTCTTAACCTTTTTGGATCTGTCTTAGCGTGTCGGCTTCATTCTGAAGCTTCTTTTGAATTTCTTCCACCATGATTATCCGGAAGATATTTTTAACTGTGTCAAAAAACGAGCTGCGATCGAATGATGTAATTTTATAAGTACTGAACCGTTCAATCAATGATAACACCGGAAATTCGTGCGGAGACGCAATTTCAACAGACAGAGACCTCGCCGACATAACCAAATTAGTATTTTGAGTCTTCGATCGTATCGCTTCGCGCGATTCGATTCGATACATTTCGATAGCTTCCCGCCGCCTCACAACATTAATTAAAATTTAAATACCGTATCACCGTATATACAGAGTGCTCGAAATTAATCAGATATGACCAGCAAATAGCTGCGTTTAATATTAAAACTTCTCACAAAAGAAGAATACGTTTTAAGGGCCAATTTCACCAACCACGGTTAACTTAACCGGTCGGTTATTCCATTGGAATTGACCAATTGCATTTGTTAATTTTGCTTAACGACAAATGCGATTGGTCAATTCCAATGGAATAACCGGCCGTTTAAGTTAACCGTGGTTGGTGAAATTGGCCCTAAGTATCTAATAATTGTTGTGATTATTCAGGGCAGACAAAGGATGCGATGAATCGCATCAGAATTCTCAGTGTTAAAGGACTCCAAAATTTCGGTTAATATAATTATTTTTTATTGTTTCTATCTCCAAATTAATTTCTATCGAATTTTATTTTGTATGCAAGTTATATTTATAATTCATAAGTAATTTAAATTTAATGAACTCTTCATTGTTTTAATATATTGTATACCGGTAATGCAATATTTAAAAAAAAGTTTTTAATTCATTATAGAATTATAAAATTTTATTTGTGTAGTTCTATTTAGGAATTATAAATTTCTATTTATTCTATTTATATTTTAGAATTCTATTTATATGTTTTGTAAAGTTTTATTGTATTTTACACACTTTTCTTTTTGTACTTACTTATAAATAAATATAATTTTAATTATACTGCTTCATTTTTTACATTTTTAAATTCCCTTAAAACTTCTTTAATACTAAAATTATGAACAGGTAAAGGGCTCCATCTTTTCAGGGTCCTGAAAACCTTTTGCACAATTCTGTAATTATTGTATTGTTATGCCCGAGCAACTTGATTTTATTCCAACTATTCTGACTAGTTAAATAATTTGTTGTGTACTATATTATAAAAATTATTACAATATTTAAATATTCTGGAAAGAAGTATGAAGGTAATTATAAACTGACGATTAATAACCGATAGATGAGTCATAGACTGATGATTAATAACCGACAGATGGCTGCATTTAATTTTAAATGCGCTTCTTATAAGAGAATATATTTCAAGTATCTAATAATTGTTGTAATTATTATATTGTTATAAGCAACTTCAAAGCATACAAATATGCGAGATTTAAATTCTCATCCGCGTGAACCAATCCTAACTTTATTCTAATTACTCTGATTGAATAATTTATTTGAATAATCTTTTGTTGTATTTATTATTAAAATTATTAAAATATTTAAATATTATGTACAACTGAGAATATATATATATATATATATATATATATATAATATTCACATTTTGATTATCTAAGTTAGACCTGCAACTAATAACAAAATCGAATTAGGAATTGTTTATGTTGATATTCTATTCAAAATTCTCCGCAAATCTTTAAAAAATTTCGCTCTTGCACTTATATTTGATTTTTTTCTTTCTCAAAAATAAGAATCTAGCAATTTGCTCGCAACATATATAAGCAAGCTTCTTGCTTATACATATATATTATATATTTGTGTGCATGTGTATATATATATATATATATATATATATATATTATTTTAAATATAAGTGTATATATATATACACACACGCAAATATATAACTTGCTTATATTTCAGCGATGCATGAATATTCTGCGAATTTAAAATATGCAAATTCTCCCTTGCGAACTTATATGAATGCGAATGTCCCGAAGATAGTGGAATTTACACTCCATTGCGATGTGTTTTACGGAAGTCCTTTGTGCAAAGTTTTACCATTCACAATTTCGGCATTTTCTGGATATGTGTACTTGGTGAAAGTACACAATCGCCGAAACGTGGCCCATAAAAATTTTCTCATTGAATAAAATTTCAACTTAATTCGATGATGTAAAGTGCAAGGACATGTTACACGTGTGTCGCGTCGTAATGTGCCAATAAGTAATAACATCAAGGGCGGATCATCACGTCGAAAGGAATGTTTGTTTGTGCGGCACTTTGTCATCTTTTATTGCTGCATAATGTCGGAAATAAAAGCGATGCGTAAAAAGAAGAGATGCGCGTGGTGGCAATGTACATTGTTGTCCGTTTGCCACTACAATATCGATATCGTAAAATATACTTCCTCAAGTTTTCCGCGCTCGCAAAATAGTTTGCACAGCCGCTAGCGATGTTGCAAATGTCAATACTGTATACGTATAAAAGCGTAAAACGTACTTGTATACGTATAAAAGTTCTTAATAATCGGAAGACTTGATCCCGTAACTTGTCAGCTTCCCCTCGGCAATTCGTTAATTTCCTTTTGCGCACGATGAAGACGATTGCTACGATACTTGTAATTTTCCTCGCACGATGCACGTATCTATGTGCCGAACCTAAACCAGGGTTCAAGGAGGATGTAGGCGACTTTTTCCACTCAAATTCCTGTATCTTTGGCGTTAAATCGGTATCGACGTTTCTGTACAACAGGTAAAAGAGGCACAAAATCATTATCAATTCGCCTGTTGCGCCGATTATATCGATCTTTCTTTCAGCCGTAATCCCGAAGGCAAAAAAGTCGAGGTAGGAGAGTACTGCGATGCTCTCGATCCGTCGAAACGAATCTTTTTTATAGTCCATGGCTTCATCAGTTCCGCAAATACGTCTAGGACTCGAGAGCTGGCCTCGCGGTTGGTACAGGTAGGTATTACATATTCGCATGAGTAATTGGAATGAAAATACAACGCATCTGCAAAAGATAAAAATCTTATTTTATACATATATATGAAATAACATTTATACAAAAACATTATAAAACTAAGTGAAGAGCGCAATAATATAATAAAATAATGTCCTGCTTTTATACAGAAAGACAACACGGTAATTGCACTGGATTGGTCCCAAGGAGCCTGCACTGACGGGATACCCGTTATGAAGTTTATGGAGTATCCCAATGCGGTGACGAACACTCGCGATGTAGGTCATTTAATGGCAAGGTATACCTACTTTCAAAACAAAAAGAGATTGATATATAATACTAAATGAAACAATATCAATGATTAATATACATAATACAATATACAGTGTTTGTCTTGAGTGTATACACTTTGCCATTTTTTAAAATAAGAATTATAAAATATTTTTCGAATAAAAGTTATCTTGTTTAAGAAGATCTATATAATGACTTAAACAAAAGTTTAAAATTATTTTTTAAAAATGTTTTATTTTTTTAATGGAATAATATCTGTTTTATTATACAGTTTTGTAAAGTATTTTATGACAAATTCAATAATGTGCAACAAAGTGTAATTTTCGGTGTATTTTGTTTTTCCGCTTATACCTAAAAGCAAAACAAGTGACAACGTCTCATAAACGAAAGTTTTAAATTATTTTTTTAATCCGAAAATCACTTTATTGCATATTATTGATTTTATCATAAGATACCTTACAAAACTATAATAAAATAGATATGTTATCCCGTTAAAAAAAATTGTCATTAAAAACATTTAAAAATTTTAAATTTTCATTTAAGTCATTATATACATTTTCTTAAGCAAAATAACTTTTATTCGAAAACTTTATTTATAATAATTATTTTTAAAAATGACTAAGTATATATACTTAAAAGTCAAACACACTATATAATGTAATACTCAATAAGAATAAAATTTTACATATTATGTCGAATACACGATGTCCTCGATTCATATATTCGATTGAATTTTTTCTTTCAGGCATGTTATTTCCTTGATTAAAATTTGCGGTGTTTCGTTGAAACACATTACGTTCATGGGCCACAGTCTTGGCGCGCACGTGTGCGGCTTCGCCGCAAAGAACATTCAGAATTCGGGCTACGGCACTATTCCACTTCTCTTCGCATTCGATCCCGCAACCCCGATGTTCGGTAGTAATAATTGTAGTACGGAAAGACTCTGCAAATCGGATTGCAAACGTTTAATAGTTTTCCACACGTCGAGTCTCGGAATAGGCTACGGTATGGGTGACGCCGACTTGTGGTTCCATAACGGATTAATGCAACCAGGATGTGGTGAGAGATCAATTGCATCTAATTATTGCGTCTAATTATTACAGAGATGTTGAATGTTGCTAGAATAACAGAAAAGAAGTGATATAAAGTTGTAAATAAAACAAATTCACGTTTTAGGCGTGAATATCGCTTGCTCACACAGCTGTTCTATCGATTATATGATCGATTTGCTGAAAGATAATTGTGGATTTCCTGGTGTTCCTATGGAGTAAGTCCTTTTCTTCAGCATGCTTTAGCTTAGCTCGATTCAACATTCACGAATTTTTCCTGAAAAGTCTCATTATATCAAATTACACACATTTATGAGATACATCATACGTATCATTTATTTAATTTAAATTTTTTAAATTAAATTAAATTAAATTTCTTTTTCTTTTTTCCAGAAAAAAAAGAAGTGTGTTCGGAAGGTATAAACAAGACATTTATTCAGGATTATTTATGTAGATTTTTTTGTTATTTTGTGACTGTTGTATTACTTATTATGGCTTTTTTCAGTGCACCTTCTCCTCCTGGTCCTGAAACAAAGGATTGTATTGTCGTGAATAGCAAGCTATTAGATTACGACAATCCCATAAAGGGACAATATTATGTATTCGTCAAGTCGGCGGAACCTCACTGTACACAGGAAACTTACAGCTGCCAGCAGCAATAACAGCAAGTCGTTGAATTTGAAATGTCAATCTCATTATAATAGAAATGAAGCTTCATAATTGATCATTGTAAATAAGTAATTAAATTCGTTTGACCAGCACGTAGATCTTTCTTTCTCGAGATCCTTGAACCATTAGTGATGAAAGAAAACGAACCACTGTAATTTATAGAGTTTAATAAAACTAAGTTTAATAAAACTATTAGAAAATTGATAAAGGATACGAAGAAAAGACGAAAATAGGACTACCACAGGAATTTCATTGCGCATTATCGTATATTTCTCGATTATCTTACTGAATTAAATTTTATAATAATTATACTTTTATTATCTCATTCGTTCTCTTGTGTATGTGACGTTCTTTCGTTATTCGCCTTTAAAACGACAGAGATACTTTCGATAATCATCTGCCACAGGAATAACTCTCGTTCGACGTAAATCGCGTCGTATGAACATCGTAATACATCGCTCAGACGTTTGTCTCGCATCATTTATCATACATCGTGTGTTAATATTCCCTTTGTCTTTCTCTTTTTGTCTCGCTTCGCATTCGTAAATAAAATACATTGTCGCGTTGTTAATTTTTTTCGAACAGCCATCTGTAGTTTTCCTTAATCAATATTGATACATCGACATCAATCTTGTCGCGAGATAGGAAAAATCGCTATTCTTTCGGTTAGTACAGATAATTATTAATCTGTATGACCTGTGTATTCAATCAATTTGATTCGTAACTCAAGATATTCATTAAAATGATTATCATAACTAAGTTAGGAAATCCTAATCCTTAGTCTTTTCTTTCTTTAAAAGCGAGTCTGCGCCGTGTAGTATCACAATGCGTGATGACGCACGCCAGTGACGCACTCGAAGAAACATTACGTATGCAAAGATAATAAAACTCCATGTTATTTTACTGTAACAACAGTAAAATCATGTCATATTATATACTCTGCTAAAATCAATGATAAAAGAATTCTAGCTTTTTAAAACGATTGCATAAAACATACCAATTACATTTCAATGCGATAAAAGTAATATTATAAAATAGCAAAATGTGTACAAGACGATTCATAGTACCGTAGGTACATATACAAATATAACAATTCTTTTTTATATAACAATAGAGCTTTTAAATATGCGATAACAAAGCTTTTGATTTAAAATACATTTTTAACTATGACAAATATAAGATTAAACAATATGGAAGTTTCATTACATTTGCATTCACCTTTCTAATGTTTTCTGCTGTATTTTGTTTAATCTCACACTTATAGAAACACAGGATGTTAATTTTCAATTTTAATGTTTTGAAGAAAATAGTACTTTGATAATAAGAATTCAGAAAGGAAAATGTACTTGCAAATATCGTGATTATTTCTTGATATCTTAATCATTTATCTATTTAATATTTCATATCCTACATAAACTTCGCTTATAACGATAGTCAGACTTAAATATGATCAATTTTGCTATAATTCAGAAATGATAATATCATGAGGAAAATGTATTGACGTATAATCTTCGCTTACATCGAGAAGCACGCATTAACTCATATTTTATTCCGATATTTTATTCGAGTAAATACTCGCACAAATAAATGGAGATTTGAAATAAAACGTTGAGACATAGAAGCGTTAGGAAAACGTACATTATCGACTGTCGCTTTTTTTTGTTTCTTTCATTTGCTGGATTTGATCTTGCCACGTCCGGAAACATTATGACGCCTCGACTCGTTCGCCTCACGCATTAGACTTATAGGTCTGCAATATAGACGGCCTATATATCTCGATACCGCGCATTATAAGGTATCTTTTTTTCTTTTTATTAGTTTGCACGGAGCTTGATCGCGATCAACTTACTTTCGATTTCTGATCCTGCAGAGATGAGCTTGGTGTGTGGTTGTGCGGTCGTGCTCGGCTGTGGATTATTCAATTGTCCTGTAGTTGTGGGTGCAGCAAAACCAGGAGGTGGTTGCATCGCCCAATGCTGAGCAGGTGCATTCTGTTCCTGCATATGGAACATGAATTGTTACGTTTACTTGCATCGTCGATGTAGAATATATTTTGTATACAATAAATAAAATAATTATAAATAATAAATTCGCGTTTTTATATTTTATAATGAATGACAGCAAAGTTCAAATTGTTAAAAATACACAAAATACACGAAATTGTTGTACCTGTTGCGCGTTATGAGTTACAACATGAGAAGGATGAATGTGGGAAAACTGCCAAGCGCTGGTAGTTTGGAATGGAAGAGGTCTAGACGAAGTAACTATAGCCGGATCAATCGAAGTCCAATCTGTGATAGGTCCAAAATTGTTCCATCCTTTCTGGTGCATCGCTTGATGATGGAACTGTTGCTGTTGATTGTTAATTTCACACCAATCTTTCAGAGTATAGACCGCGTCGCTCGTGCACTTGCCGATGCCTGTACGGAAAATGGATCAAATATTAGACTACAGATATATTAAAGATATTCGAATATAGAAGATTAACAGGTGGAATTATTACTTTGTGTGTTGAGAAGCGGGCTTCCATTTGGAAGGTACGCACTCTGTTGAGGAGGTTGTGTTCCTGCAAACATAACATTAAATGGATGTCAATAAACCACGAATAGGGGAACATTTTATCAATCTAAATCTACACATTCGTGTTTCTTTATAGATCTTTACAATCTTTTTACTTTTTTAAAAATTCGCGGACAGATCAACAACTTATTTTTGTGTCTACGGCTACGATAAATTATCGTATACGTATGTTAACTTCACGCACTGTGCACTATGATTCCTGATGTCTGGAAAAATTGGAAGAACACTAACCAGAGAGGGCACTATTCGTTGGTGCTGGTCGTGGTATACCGAGACCGAATGAATTCATATGATTTGGCGTGGAACCAGGAAAACCCGGTGGCGGGAGTCGACTGCGTTGTCCTAAACTGGTAGCCGTCACCGTGCCCTGTGCAGGGCTCTGTGCGCCGCTTGGTAACAGATTTTGCGGAAGACGGGACAAGAGGGAATGCGACTGAAGCACTTGTAGATTTTGTAAGTGCTGGGCTTGTTGCTGCAAGTGTGCTATGTGAGCAACCTAAAAAAATATTTGTCTTCGTTAAATTTCATTAAATTTAAATGCATCTTACAAAACATTTATACAGAGCATTCCTAAAACGTATGGCCAAGTTTTATTAAATGTACCTTATTAATGGTACTGGTAAGAAATAAAAGGATCATTTCGAAGTCCGATAAGGATATTTACTTGTGGAAAATGTTGTTGGTTAAGGCTCGCGAGAGTTTGTTGATGCTGCACCCTAGTTTGCTCTTCTCGTTCTCTTTGTTGCTGTTGTTGTTGGAATATCTTCTGCTGTTGTACCTGCATTTCGTCTTCTAAAAGTTCTGCTAATGCCTTCTGCGTTTCGTGGAAAGGATCAAAACCTAAATCGTCGTCCGCTTTCATTGTATCTGAGCTTGTATCACGGTGATTCCTAACTTCCTCCATTGTAGCGTGGCCGTTCTGTTTTATGTACTCACAATTTTCTTGATTTTGTTGTGCCTTAAAAATTTCATTTATTTTAACATTAATAACAGTAAATCATTTTTCTTCGATAACAATTTTATACATATATACAAAGAATGTCCTGTTATTCTTTTAGTTATATAATTCAAAAATTTTATTATTATTCGCTCACCTGTATATTAAGTCTTTGTTGTAATGAATTTTGTTGAAAGTCTGCCATAAACTTAGATGCGGGTGAATTTACAAGTAAATTAGGCGTGAAGGTACCAGATGATGATTCTGTGAGTGTACCAGTGTAAGGTGCATTTATATAAACTTCCTCATCTACAAAACCCTCGGAGTTGAATACTCTCGGCGAATCAGTTGGACTGGATTTTGATATAATATGGTTCGTTCGAGACGATTCAAGGTGAAAGCCAAAAGCAGCCTGCCAATCTTCGCTAGAATGAACTGATGGTAAAGAATCGGGTATCGTAGCCACTCCCGTGCTTGTCCAATCCAGATTTGTGTTTGCTACACCGAAAACAATTTTATTCACACAATTTTTCCACTAATTACAATAATATATAAAAATGGAAAAATGCAGAATAAAAGCGTCTAAAAAAATCAATTTTTAAATTTTTTTTATAATGATAATTCTTCTCCATAACGCTTTTCTTGAAAGTAAAATATTATCTTGTTTAGAATTTTTATCTAAAGAAAGCTAATAATAGCAAGGTACTATATAACAAAGATATAGAGCTTGTACATACCTGCGAGGGAATTTGATGGCATTGAAGTGGTAGTTGGTATTTTCTGGAAGGTATTTGAACTGAAAAAACTGTTATTGTCCGCCTGAAAGATCGACCGATGATTGAGTTGCATTTGAGATCCATTGTGTAATCCTGGTGGTGGTGGTTGATTGGCACCTTGTGATGAATTTGTGCTAGCTGGAGACGAACCTACAGATGACACGCAAAAATCTCTATACTACACGACGCGGTCGAAATCGTTTCTATGCTCTTACAATGCCAGAATAAACAGCTATTCAATTTATTTCTTTTCTTAAAAAATATTTGCACACGCGTCACATAAAATTAAATTATATAATTTAATAGGAACAAGAATGTCTCTTTAGATATAAAAGTATCAAAATCAAAACAGCGTACTCATATAATTTCAGAAAACACAATATGTTTTGATCATTAAATTTGTCAGACAAATAATACGCACGTCAACATTTTTCTCATCGGAATCTATAAGGAATATATAACATTTAAGTGTACACAAAAACACAAAAAAGGCTACTACTGTTTTTTCCAAGAATTCTCTTTATTTTGGCATATATCAATAAATTGTTCAATATATGTCGTTATTCTACAGTATTAAAATATAATCATAAACTTTGGCTTACTGTACATTGTTTAGAATTGATCTGTATTATTTAGTTGTTGTGCGCTCATATTTTATATGTTCCACGCAAAGGATAGGCATACCTGAATAACTTGTAACTCATTACAAAGATTACAATTAACATTATGCCATTGTGCAGTTGCTTAATTTGGATTATTATGTACATTAGCATGTGATGAATACAATTCTTCTTGATTTCTAATATGTATACATAATTACATATGTACATATATACATATGTAGTTACATGTATGTATATTTATATATACATATAGATATATTACAATACAATTTATTCAGATTCATTTGCAAACACATAAAGTAGTCAATTCAACAAAAATGGTTCTCTGATAACAGTATTAATAGCAAGTCATAATTCAAAAATAATCGTAGTTGTATCAAATTAAATAAACCAAAATAGTTTCGTAATGTTTTCTTCCTATCTCGTTTAAAAATCTTTACGTATCGTAGAATTCTTTTAGCAGGAAACCAATAGAAATGATAACGATCAGGATAAAGAACTCACCCAAAAGAACAGCACCACTGTTTTCCTCGCTCGATTCAGCTAAGTGTTCGGTTTGGTGATTTACATTCGAGTCTTCCGTGCTCGAGATTGTACTCGCTGGCGTGCTACCTTCGCGCTGTTGATCCGTTTCACTATCCGAATGCCGACGTTCCCCGTTTTGAAATGCACCATTTACATTAACTTCATGAGACTGTAATTGAACTAATTTTGATGTTTTGTTGCTAATTTGTTGTGGCTGTGGCTGCTGTTGTTGCTGCTGCTGCTGCTGTTCCATTTTACACTTGTTACCCAATTTTTGCAACATTTCACTGTTCGTATCAGCGGAAAAGTTTCTAACGTCCTTTTGTCCGGTAATTTGTGACTGTGAACTACTTTGCGTGTTGATTGAGCTTGATTCGGATCGCGATGTCGTACGAGTACCGTGCTTCTCTTTGTTTTGACTATTTTTATGTTTGTTCCGAGCTGCCTGTGCTTTACTTTCGCTATTACTTTTACCCCGCCGTACACCCACACCACTTTCACCCTTATTGTTGTTGTTTTGTTGATGCGTAGACACCCCGGAGGACATATGACTTTGTTGCGCTACCGTACCGTTTCCGCTGGTTACGTTGCTGTGTTGTGAAGTTGTTTGCGCAGGTGGTGATATTTCTTTACAACTGGTCTGTGTACCTGAAAACAAGACGTTAATACATAGCATCAAAAACCTTAACAAAAATTGTTAATTTTCAACAATGTATCACTTATTATGCTGAACACTGTTTAGATTTACTCACTATTTGTCTGTCCCGGTTGCAACGACGGCCACGCCTCCTTGGTTTGCGAATTTACAGTTCCACTTTCCCTAACAATACTGCCCGTTACAGGTGGTGACGGCGTCGGTTTCCTGTGCGAATGGAGATTGAAACCAGATTCATGTGTAACAGCTCCGAGCAATTGTTATTTTTTACGACGAGATAAATTTTATACCGTTGAACTGAAGACGCATGTGCATGTAACGATTGCACAAGCTTGCGCTCGTACTCCTGATGTTTCCCCTGATGCATCTCCTCCTTCGTAAACGATGCCTCCTGGTCCCCAAGATCGTGCAGGTACATGCAATCCGGCTTCGGACAGGCTTGGTTACGCATAAAATGCGAACAGTATTTCGTCGTTCCTAATGATGTTTTTATTGTCCGTCCGTCCACAACAATGTTATTCACAGCCTCTATAGCACGTAGCGCATCCTCTTGACGCTGTTACAACACGAGGAACATTGTCGTTTACGATATTTATTACATTTGTTTATATTCTCACTCACGAGCATCACGAAACTAGAAAAAAAAATTCGTGTCGTTAAAAAAAATAAATCCACTCACTTGATAAGTAACATAAGCCGAAGCACTGGGGCCTTGAGACCCTGCGTAGGAAGTACTCTGGTTAATTACGACTTTGTGTATCTTCCCAAATTTCCCAAAATATTCGTGTTTCTTTAAAACCTAAAGCATGCGAAATATTATATATCATGAGCTCCTTATTTTTAAAGATACGGTGTTTGCAGAGCTCTTCGCGTTATCGATCACTTATAGAACGCTCGTTATCGACCATACTCACATCAGCATCTGCCAGCCGCATTGGTAATCCTACTACAAACACTAAATTTTTTTGTACTACTCTCACATTTGCTAGATGTTTCCGATTTTCTGTAACTCTCTGCTTCCGTTGTTGATCCTTCAACCGCTTTTCAGCTTTTAATCTAAAAGTAACAAAGAGTGAGAGATAGATTTCTTACTCCATTATGTTTTTATGGTTAAATCATGCATCGTGACAAGTATTAATTTGGATAGATAACATATTCGTGTAAATACCTTGCTATTTCTTCCTTGGTAAGGGGTTTAAAATCAGCCGGATTTTCAGAATAGGCCTTTCGACACGCGGGACACAGGCCGTTCTCGTCGGTACGGATTCTGTGCCAACAAAAACGGCATATTTGGTATCCGCAGGTGCATGGGAAGAAATTTAGATCGTCCACCTCTAACGGCTCCATACACAGAGGGCATTCCACCGCATCCTCGCCGCTTTGATTCAATACTGACATCTTCGTCGCCGACCTCGTGAATGTCACAAGACAGCAAATCACCAATATTTATCTAAGTGCCAAAGTCTGTAAATAAAACACGACGGGTCCCAGGATCAGTCGAGATTACGTGTATACGATTAACGCCTGATTACGCTATTCGGTCTCTCTGCTGTCTGTCCGACACCACAGTTACGTAGCTTTCGAATTTTCGCGTCGCAGACCCAGGATGCCGTCTAGCTCCACTTACATGCAAAGTCGTCACCTCGGTGGTGGTGAATAATTGACAGTGCTCGCAGACTTCACTTTACACGCTGCTACTTTTGTCCGATCTGAAACAGATGGGCGCAACCGTTAGCTATCCGCGTTCTCGCGAACGGGCCGGATTTACGTCGCGGTCGCGGGGGGGGGGGGGGGGAGAGACGCGTTTTCCGTCCCGTTGCCGCCGATCGCGCGCGACGTCTCGATCCGAACGTCCTCCGCGCGATCGTCTCGATCGTCGGCGTGCGACGTGACGTAAACGTGGACACGCGCGCGACTTTCAACGCGACGCAGAAGGCCAGACGTCAGGAACGTTCATTCGTCCTCAGCTGCACTCCCACGCGCTTCTCCCGTTATCAGATCGAAACAGGTGCGAGCGTGCGAGAGGCAGAGAGAGATAGGGACAGAGAGCGAGAGAGAGAGAAAAAAAAACGAGAGCAATTGGCGAGACGAGCGGACCTACGGAGGCGAAAGGGCGACGACAGGTCACGAACCGCGAGTTCCGTTTTGACAGGAGCTGTCAGATCTCCGCGCGAGAGAAAGAGAGCGCGCGCGAGGGAGGGGGAGGGAGAGCAGGAGTGGGAGAGGACGGCGGGGGAGGGGAGGGAGAAAGAGAACGAATGGCGAGAGGTGCAGCGAACAAAGGAGACGTGCACACCGGAATTCTCGCGCGATTACGCACGAGGACCGTGGATCTCTCTCTCTCTCCCTCTCTCTCTTGCGCGCGCGCGAGACACCCTACGCACGACCGACGGAGGGTCGACGACGTCACCCGCGGCTCCTGCCGAGTCGAGGTGACGGGAGTTCGTTCTCACTGTACGTGACGTCGAGGTCGTCGACGACCGATCAGCGGGTGGAGGAGGGGAGGGAGTCGAGAGAGAGAAAAAATCCTGTGCGCGGTGATACAGGGAGAGGGTCACCGTTTCCTCTCTTCTATTCCTCCCTTTTTCTCTCTCCTCACGCGCTCTCCGTTTCTCACGCGTCCCTCCGTCTCCCTCTTTTCTCTCTCGCTCTCTGTCGCGCGCGCGCGCGCGCGCGCATGACGAAAACGCGAAACGCACGGGAGGGCGACGATCGGGCGAAACAGCTGTTGGTGGCGTCCGCGAGAGGAGGCCCGGCGGAGGGCAGGCGCGAGAAACGTCAAGCGGGTGCGAGTGAGAGAGGGTTCCGCTGCGGCTACGCCATAATAGAGAGGCCTACGCGAAAAATCTGCCGCGGTAGGCCGTCGTGGTGGGGCATGACACGTAAATTCCGCCTCTCGTTTTGCCTCCTAGGCCACGAGTACGCAAGGACGATCTACGTTTCGCGACGGGTGTCCCGAGGGGGGAAAATCGCGACTCGGGCCGTCGGTGGACGAGAGAAAGAGAGAGAGAGAGAGAGAGAGAGGGGGGGAGGAGAGCGGGTGGTCGGGAGGAGGGTCACGGGGATAGATGGTAGGGAGGGGGAACGGTGTCGGCGACGTAGGAGCGAGAGAGACGGACTGCCATTATGTACTATCGAATCACACCGTCGAGAAGGAAAGATTCCTCGTCTCTCGATCTCGATCTTTTTCCCTCTCTCACTCTCTCGTTCGTCTACCTGCGTGTTTCTCTCTCCATCTATCTCTCTTCCTCTTTCTCTCGACACGTTTTTTCCAGGCTAGGGCATGAGGATCCCTCGGGAGATGATCGCGCGAGGCCGACCTACCCGCGACGGCGCGCCCCGGATGGCCGATCCAGGCATCCCATTTATGTAAACGCGACGCGCGATCGCGCAGTAGAGGCCCACGAGCGGCGGCGGCGACGACGACGACGACATCGACGAGGATGGCGTTCGTCATAGCACCGCGAACGTCACACGAGATTCCGCGATCCATCCGCCAGGGGGGTTGCTGCCCGGAGTAGCCGGACAAGGCACATACCCCCTGACTCACTTTAACCTTAATTGCGAGGCCAGCTCCTGGCGAAACGAAACGTCGATCGCCGCGGGTATCTCCGGGTCGCGCGTCGTATTTCTCGGTCGCGTTGGAATCGTACGCCGACGGTCGGCCCTGCCCGTAAACGCGCGTCGCTTCCCACGGCGCCGAGTATCCCCGCACAGGCCTTTATTTACTTACATCGACTCGCGACTTTTCCGCTAACAAATCTCTCTCTCTACTGGGTAATTTTTCTATAGTGTTCTACTGTCCCGGGATCCGTGGTTGGTGATGCGCGGCCGCGACTGCGCACAGGCCGGATGTCGCACGCGCCGCCGCGGCAGCTCCCCTAGGCGTCGTCGAGTGAAATTACTAGCGTACAGTCGTCCCGGGATTATCGAGATTACGGGGCGACGGCCGATACTCGGGGAATTGCCGCTCCGCCTTCGCAATTCCGTGCGAACAAAGCGTCGGTTGTTTGCATCGCGCGTCTTATTCCTCGTCTCGTTTTCTACGCTCCACGAACCTTACGTTCGTTTTTCGCGGCTGAACGGAAGTGGGTCGCGCCAAATCGATGTTGCCAACGAATGCACGCGAATCCTTCCACTGCGACTTCCGCCGTTCGAAACGTTCGTTGCATTCTGAAAATTAATGGTTTTAATATCCGAAAATAATTGATATAATTCTGACAGTACGAAACAAACTTAAAATATATTTTTATGGCAATTACGATATACAGAATGTTATTCTTCTCATACAATTCATATAATTTGTATATTAAACATCTGTTTTCTCAAAACTGTATACATTTACATAAATGTAAAATCGTTATAGCGCGTAAAACAATAAAAAATGTTTACAAATTGTTGTAATTCTATTAATATTTTAATACCAACTGGTTTTTTTTACAAAGTCATTTGGATTAAATCAAACTCAAATCATATTTTGAATTGCTAGCTTTCTTTGTACGAGTTGTGTTTCTTTGACCTCCTCTTACGTTCACGAATAACACCAAACAGTGGATGTCTTGTTCTTAAATTATCAGGAAACTGCACGCCAGAGTTCTCTATGGATATCGGCTTTACTCCCGGCGCTTCAGACAGTTTCCTCCTTACTGTTAAAAAACCAACTGGCTTGACATTTACTATACAAAAAATATCAGCATTAATACATATACATAACAGAGGATAATGTAACAGAAACGTGCAAAACTTCTCTTCTAATTTCCTAATATAAAAAAAACTTTTTACCAGTCTTATATTGTGGGGCGTCCTTCTTGGTATTAAAAACACATGTGACGTTGTGATTCGTACTATGAGCGGCTATACAGTAACGTTCATCTTTAATTCTAAACTTTGATTTATCCTCTAAGATTATAGTTTGATCACGAAGTTCTTGCGGATCTATCTGCATACAACACGCAAGATTACACCTTTGACATCTCGAGATATTATGAATAATCTTAGATCGGTCATAGTTCGATCTTGTATTCAAAATCGCCTTAAGTATTAAGACACTGTACGGTCATTTCATTAACTGGATGGAATCTGAGGAGCATCCCTCACCAGACTTAAGTCTTGAATATAAGATTGGACTATGGCCGGTATTCATAGTCGGATCTTATATTTAAGATCGTCTTAAGTACAGTCTTAAGATGTCATAAGCCAATCACAGAGCTGTATTAGCATCTTAAGATATTACTTAAGACGGTCTTAAAATAAGAACTGACTATGAATACCGGC
>NJRL01001612.1:0-40929 GCA_003063815.1 Aphaenogaster rudis
AGAGGAGATAACATATAACTACATGCTATCATACAACTTTCAAAAGTATAAGCAAATAAGAGTGGATTAGCTGCCGCCATTAAAGGGCAAGTGGCAATACAAGCAGTATAAGAGGCTATTCCTGCATTCGCTATAGGAACAGCAGAAATAGCAAAAACTGATAAAGCTACATAAGATATCTTTTCTATATTCCTGAAAATTTGATACGAATTAGACATTGGAACTTGTAGTGAAATAGAACAACAACTAATTCTCATTGAAAAATCCAAGGTTGTTTTTTTGAATCAATATTGAGAGAATGATATAAGTAATCTAATTTTTCTTCTAGATGTGCATTTTTCTTTTTTATTTCTCCAATTTCAGCAAATAGTTTTTTTGTTTGTTTTCTAAAAGAAGTAGGTAATGTATCCATATAAAAAGTAGAAATACTATAGGTATAGCTACCAATTAAATCAATATGATTGTATAATAATAAATAATGATAGCGATTGTTGAAAAAATTAAATCAGAAATTAACTATCAATTAGATCCTCTCACGTATACAGCCGATCTAGTAACGTATTTATTCCATGATTTTATTGCGGTAGAAGAACTTGATGAATTGCAAGAAATATCAGCTATCATTAGCTTTGGATGTCTTTTGTTAGAAGCCTCTTTGCAGAACATGAATTTTGAAGATGAAAATTCTATTCAGACTGTATTTAATGTAATTCATACTCAATATGAAGAATCAGAAAAAAAAATACGGCAAAAAGGTAAAAAATAATGAATTGTTCTTATTGTAATAGATATCAGGTATTTCCATTTTTTTTCCTTTTTATTATATAGTTTCCTATTTCTTTTTGGATTTTATATTTTGCTAAATTGATTCCATCTCTTTTCATAGCACTGTAATCATAGGTAGTTCTTGGTGATATTCGTATGATCTGATGAGTTTCAGTATGGTAATTAGATTGCCCATCGAGATATTGTTCAATTTCGCATTTTAAAGCCTTTTTTTGCTCTTCAATCATTTTTATAGTGTTTTGGTATTCTTCATATAGAGATAGCTTGTTTTTAATGCCTTCCTGATCGAGTAAAATTGTATCGGGCTTGACGGGATTGCCCATGACGACGTGATGTTGCCACCAATGACTAGCTTTTTCGACCATATCAGCTTGCAGTGTCAAATCTGACTGGAGAGGGAAAATTAAATTTATTTCATCCCTACCAAGCCATTTGTATAGCGAGACTTTGTATTCTGGATCATACGCTTTAGCCATTCCTTCTTGATATTGCATTTGATAAATGCAGTATTCAGGAATTTGTTCATATTTGGTGATCGCTCTATTCTTAGTTCCAAAGAAAGATTTGATTTCCATGATAATTTTTCCAGAAGGAGAATAAGCATCCAATGAGCATCTGAGATGTGGATACTTTGGATGTTGCAAGCATCCCTTTTGGAGATCAAAAAGATTGTGAACTGTTTTCAGAGCATGGAAAGCATGGGGTTCTTCACGCTGTCCATGTTCGGTAGCTACATTTCCTTGGAATGGTTCAGTCTGTCCTGTTTTGAGAAGCCAAAGCTGATATTCTGTCATATACGGATGCTTGCCATAGATGGCAGGGATATCAGAGGCTCCAATACCCTGGGCACGCCACTGGTGCCACTCGGGTGTATTTTGTGTGATGGGTAAAATAGGTAAGTTCATTTTTCCTTAGAATGGTAATTCTTGTTCTATTGATTCATTATTTTTTTGCTCAGTGACTTTCTCACGAGGCAGTAATTCAATTTTGGTCACGTATCCCTGCAAGACTACCTTTGCCTCACCTTTTGCATTGATGTATGGCTTAGGTTCTTGGAAATCTGCTTCGATATAGATTGGTTTATCTTTTTCAAACAGCTTGATTACTCCATCGAATCGACTTCCCCACAGTATAAAATTGTAGGAAATATACCCATTGCCCGAAGGAGCTTTGGAGGTACAGAATACCTTTTGGTATGATTCTCCCTTTTCTGTAGTCTTTCTTTCTACTTCTGATTTGATGAAGGCTATAGTCGTGATTTTATTTAGCATGGTTGGCTCCATTGGTATTATTTTGTGTTTTATTTATTGCTTCTAAACCCTTTATTATATCATCAAAATTCTTTTGCTTGATCTGTAAAAGCGTATTGACGCCATATTTTTTTGTGATACGATCGGCTATTTCAGGGCGTGAGCCAATCATATTTTGCATTATTAGTACTTGGTTTTTAGTTAATATACATTCATGTGGAGATATGCTTTTTTCCCCATTTGAATTATTTTTCATTTCTTGAGAACTTTCCATGGCAGCTTGTCCATCGTCATCAATATCACCCGTAATTACACCAGTAATAGCTAAATACGTATATCTTTTCATATAAGTGATGTAGCTTCCCATTGCATGGATATTGTTATTAGGTGGTGAAATCTTTATCTTTGATGTAATATGTTGCCCAGAAGAATGACCTAAAACTGCAATTAGGTATTGTCCATCTGATTCAGGAGAAAATATATGCAATACACAAAGGTCATTTTTCCCTAAAATAGGTCTAGATGATTCTACGACTGAACGTAAATCGGCATATTTCCCAAAATTGCTTTTACTTTCTTTTCCAGCTATAGGCATTTCTACTTGTGCTTTAATTAAAGAAGAAAATAAAAGATTTAATTTGCTTGATCTTGTGATTTTTAATGTAACACAGTTTGCCAGTAATTCATCTATGTATTTCTCTAAAGAAGCCGCTATTTTAGGGTCTTCAGTACATTTTTTTATAAGATTAACTATCAATCCAATAGTATTTATATTTGTTGCTTCTTGTAAATTTATCATTTTTATACTCCATAATATGTGTTAGGTGATATAGCAAGCTCATGACTTTCTTCCCACTCTTGCATTTTTTCTCTTATGAATTCGTTAATCATGATATCGTGTTCCAGTTTGTTCAGCTCCCTTTTGTTGGGCTTTAAGGCTCGGTGCATTTCAGTCTCTAGGCTGCATATGTCATTTTCGCATGTGATATCTCCATCCCATTCATTCCATATTTTTTGCATTGCTTCTATTTTTTCTGATTCAGTCATTGTTTTTCTCCTTGAAGCAAAATTGATAAATTTTCTATTAGTTCCTTTATTGCGTATTCTTCTTTGTTTATCAGTTCCTTCAAATTGCTTTCTATTTGCAGAAAAACTTCTACTTTCTTGTAGTTTTCTTCTTTAGATAAAACCACTTCTTGTCCATATTTTTCTATATCATCTATCATATTGTAAACTATGCTAAAGCCTTGATTCTCTAATTCGTCGATCAACAGAAGAGTTTTTATTATTTTTTTTGTGTCGTAATGATGTCTATATTGATAATAAGATTTTTTTATTCTTTCAAATTTATTCATGATTGTTTCCTTGTTTTGTGTTTGTATGAGATGTCTGCCACATCACGCCCCGTTCGGATCGGTAGCTTTTGTGGTATACATCATTTCCACAATAGAGTATCATATTGCCAAATTTATGTATGTAAAAAAAACAAACAAATGCACAAAAAAGTAGATAAATTTATAAAATCCAATAACATAAAACAGAGGGAAATTGCTGAAAAAATGCAAATTAGCATTCCTCATATACAAATGTATTTATACGGTAAGCGTAGAATGACACTGCCTATCATGCAAAAAATCACTGAAGCCATTTCTGCAATTGCAGATGAAAAAATCGCTCAAGCCATGGTGATAAAAAATGATCTACAAAAATTGTTGATGGACATGAGCGACGGCGACCGCATCAGCGATATGTGAGTCAATCTTTTTGATATCTGGATAAATTAATTTGGCTTGTTGGATCATCATGATTTTATCAGCATTACCAATCCCTGTAAAATTCCTTTTTATGCAAGTGGGTGAGTAGTGCCCTACGTCTACTAAAGCATCAGCAAATGCGATTAGACATGCTCCATAGACCATAGCGATTTTTAAAGCTGTGCTATATTTGCTTAGGTATTGCGTTTCAATGGCTGCATTTTTGATTTGATGGGTATGAATCACCTGTCGGATATGTCCGTAGATATGGCGCAATCTTTCTTGCGTTGCTTCTTTAGGAGATGTTTCAACGGTCCGCGTGTAAATGATGCGATGTAGATCAGTATCGAGTATGGCAAGTCCTGTGTTACAGAGGGCTGGATCTATACCTAGTATCAACATGCCTATATTATACAGCAATTTGTAAAAAAATGTATAGGAATTTCGCTTGTCTTATCTAAATAGACCTTTTGCCTAACAATACTTTATTTAGATGATATGGATTGAAAATAATGGCTTTTGCAGCATAAAAAATCATGGTTTATCTTTTTTTACAAAGTTTTTTTCATATGCTCATGATTGACTCATTTTTTTTGATGAACAAGTATAACATAAAGATAGCATAAATATCATAAATAAAGTAGGATTACGCTTGAAAAAAGTTTTTATAAATATACATAGCTATTAATAAAAATATAGTGCAAAATTGATTGTAAAAAACAAAATAAAAACACCTCTAGATTTTACTCTAGAGGCATAGATTAATAAAAAAATATTTTATTCCTGAAATCTTAGCAGGACGGACGGAATAAAATACTGGAATATAATAAAAATGACACACCAAAAACAATCACAATCACAAAAGCAAAAGCAAAAGCAAAAGCAACTGCAATCGCAAAAGCGAGGTGTCTCATGACCCAAACAAGTCTACTGCACCCTGCGAATTTAAGGCAACTCTCTTTACCAAAAAAGAGAAAATTTTGCTATCTCAATGAATTACCTGTCTCTAAAGATCTATATCTCTCACTTAAAAACTCCAAAAAAAAGAATCACCGACGAAGGGCAAAGATCATAGATATCATCAATTACTTTATTCAAAAAGGAAAAGGAATCTGCTATACTAAAACTAAAAAATGGTTACAACTACTTGAAAAAGAAGGTTTTAAGTGCTGTATCAAAACTTTTCAAAATGATCTCGATACCCTCGAAAAATTAGGATTGATCTGGATCAATAGTTGGACTCGACCAAAACATGGTGGCAGTGGATCAGTTAGGCACCTTATCACCTGCTGGAATCTCTATAAATACGAAACTAAATACATTGAGGTAATCAATAAGAATGGTCTCGGAAAGCCCGCTCAGAAAAAAAAAGAATTCTACGCTTACAAAGAAAAAGTAATGAATAGCAATTTCCCAAAACATAATGCTTTTTTGCGCAGTAAGTCAAAAAAAATTTCATCTCGCAAAATTACCATTCCATCAGAAGAAACACTTCTTACAGAAGATAATTCCCCCCCTTATGTATTTAAAAACTATATGTATATACCCCCCCAACAAAAAATAGATCGGAAAAGGAGAAAAAAAAGAGAATATGATCCTAAAAATCCCTCAAATAAGGTGAACAATGCACAAAGATCAGCTCAAAAACAAATACCATGGGATCCAACATGTCTCAATGACCCTGAATGGGTGGTGAAGGAGGCAATCCATCAGGGGTGCGATAGCACACTCGCAAAACAAATCGTAGAGGCAATCCAAATCAAACATATACCATTGAAAACTAATCTAATGCGTGCTACACTACATGCTGCAAAATCGAAAAAAGAGGAATACATTAATGCACTCACTACCATTACAGAAACCGAACGAGAACGAAAACATACTGATGGGGTGCATGATGTTTTTGCCTCAAGCTCGGGAGATTATCTTAAATTCTTTGAATCTAGATATGTTAGAAATCTCTTGCAATCGAGAAATCTGGAAGTTGTATTCCAATAAAAAAGAAAGTAAGGATTGGGAGACTCTAGATATTGCTATACAAAATATGGAACCCATTGAAAAATATGGAGGAGCTTGTCATATCTGCAATCTATATGAGGCAGCGCATTATTGTATAGATTGGGAAGAACACCTACGAATACATAAAAACAGGCACATAAAAAAAGAATTCACTGAATATTTGAAAAGTCAATTGAATAAAATAGCAGTATATCCATCTGAAAAAATATATGAAATTACACAGGATATTCATACAAAAACAAACGAAGTTATCAATAAATCTGAAATAGATACATCAATAAAATTTTCAGATATTCACATAGATTTTGAAGGATTACAAAAACAAAGTATACAAACAGGCTGGTATGATCTAGATAAACTCATAGGAGGACTAGGTAGAGGTAATCTCATCATCATAGGAGCTAGATCAAGTATGGGTAAGACGGCTTTTGCTTGCAATATGACACTCCAAATGGCAGCAAATAAAAAAAATGTACTATTTGTGACGCTAGAAATGACAAAAGAACAAATATTTTTACGAGTAACTGCCTGTAATGCAGGATCGAGAAAGTTTTTAGAAAATAAGCAAGATTTTATACAAGAGATAAAAAAAGTAAGCGAAATGCCTATCTACACAAATGAGAAAAGCAGAAAATTACCTGAAGTTATGTTGGCTATATCAAGTGCATTCCATAGAAAAGATATTGATTTAGTAGTTATAGATTATTTGCAGTTGATTTTTCTATCAGATGATCGAAGGACTGAGTCAAGAAATTCTGACATTGGATATATTACAGCACAACTAAAATCATATGCAATTAAGTATAACATCCCTATAGTGTGTCTAGCTCAGCTCAATCGACTTGTGGAGGGTAGAAATGACAAACGCCCTATGCTCAGTGACTTACGAGACTCGGGAAATATTGAACAAGATGCCGATGTGGTGATGTTGCTGTATCGCGATGATTACTACAATCCAGAGAAAAATTCAGGAATAGCTGAATGTATTGTGGCTAAAAATCGTCATGGAAGTACGGGAACAGTGAAATTTAGATTCGAAAAGGAATTTGGTAGATTTGAAGAAAATCCCTTCCCTTTATAGAAGAAAGCCCCTAGATGGGGCATTGATTTATTTGATATCGTTTTCTTCAAAGTATTCTGATATTCTTCGAGAGATTTCTCCGCTATCGTAATATTTACGGATGTAGTAGGTATGATTGTTTAGAGTGTTTTTTACATATTTTATTAAATCACACTCCATTTTTTCGTCTATGTGTCTTTCAATTTCCATCTGGATATCATCCTCGAGATTGTCTAGATGTCTGCGATCTGTACGGTGATGGTCAGTGTCTTTGTATTCGATATAATCAAAAAAGTCTTTGCCTTCTCTCAAAAATCGAAAGAATTGATCGTTATATTTATTTTTTTCGATAGCGTTTAGTAGGTTTTGTAATAACTTAGATAGACATTCTTTTTTGAAACTACCTGTGTAAGTAAATTTTTCTATTTCATCCATTAGATCTACTAGTATTTTTATTGGATCCTGCATATTCATTTTGTATCTCCTTTTTTATTTATTTTCGCACTCATTACATCCATCATCTGTAATTTTACAGGTATCTCCAAATCCCTCATGTCCACAATTGGGGCAAGAGTACCAGATTTCTAATTTCTCACCATTGAGCATAGCGACTTGATAGTCATCATTTGTTAAAAAAACATGTCCGCTATTCATATTGAACATAGGCACTACGTTATCATCGGTAAAATCATCAGGCAAACCCTGATCTCTCCATGCCTGCAATAGATCAATTAGTAAGTTTATTTCTCTTGCGCAAAAATCGGATAGGTTAGTTGTTGTTATATTTTGTATAGTCATTGAATTGCCTCTTTTTTTAATTGATTGTTATATCTGCTCACCTCTGGATCGTTTTTCTCGTTGTCCTTGGTTGCTAGATATGTGTAACAATATATCACCATCATTATTTATTTTCTACAACTTTATTAATTTTCTACATAAATACTATTCATTGCAAAATAAATTCATGTTTAGTAAAATATTAGATTAAACAATAGGAACCACATGAAATTTATAACTGTAAAAGAACTGAGTGAATTGTTAAATGTAAGTACAACTACCATATATAGAGAATGCGAACGAGGAATGCCCCATATAAAGGTATCTTCTCAATATAGATTCCAAGTAGAAAAAGTATTAGAGTATTTAGAGATGAAAAACAAGGAAAAAATTTGAAAAAAAATTTTCTCTTTACCAACAAGAAAATTATTTGTTACCTTTCATTATCAATAATGAGCCTGTAAAGTTATTGTAATAAATACTTGTACATCTTTTTTGCTTGTAAAAAAAAGAAGGTATTCTATATAATAAACATATGCATGAATGATTTGATTCTTCCCTTCTGCTTATCCTAATACTTATATTTCTTCGGTTAGGTTGATACATTATTGAATAGTCATAAGTAAAAGTATACGGCAGAGGGGTTTTTTATAGAAAAATATCTATTCTTATGATATCATTGTTCATTGAATCTACCAATGAGGTATACAATGAATATCACTGCACTTATGGTCGCTTTCCTTCTTCATATGCAATCCGAAGGGCATCTCAATATTCGCAAAGCTCAAAAAATTTTGTACGATCCCCATAAAAAGAAATGGCTTGTATTTCAATGGTTAGATCATAGACAATGGGATCTCTATGTATTTATGCAAGAAGCTTTAGAAAAGTTTATTTCTATCGAAAAAGAACGTAAAAAATAAATGGATACTTTTGAAGTAATTGATCCTAAAAGTCCTGAAATTAAGAAGTTAAAAAATAATTTCCTGAATAGTATTTCTCAATCTTGCTTTAGATTAGCTCAGCATCAAGATTTTTATCTAGGAAATACATTTTGGTATACGTGGGTATCTGCTTTACTAGAATTATATGTGGATAGTGCTCATGTATTGTATACTATCAAAACAAAAGAATTATGGAATCAAGGAATAAAAAATAACTTATCTGATCTATTACGCAATAAATTTTGCTTTGCAGGAAGAGATGTATTTTCATCAGATATTTTGATAGAAAGAGTTATGCCCAAAGAATTATACAATCAAAGCTATGAGTAGTCTTACTTTTCAATATATTCTTTTTATGATTGCTTTTCTTTTGCTTCATATGATTCCTATGTTCCTATGGATGTAAATAAATGGATAAAATAACGGAAAAGCAGATCAAAAGACTTGAAGAATTTCAAATTGATATGCAAAGATCATATAAGGAAATAGAAATTCTTATTTCATCCTTGATGAGCGAAAAAATATTTCCATCGCAACATGGGAAAACAATGAGGCTTACAGAAAAAGGATGTGAACCTTATAAAAAGTAACATATCATATACAATTAGTTTGCTATCACATTTATAGAATTCTTATTCCCAACTTGTTTTATGTTTACTGATGCTAAGCAGCAGTGATCTGGACTTTCTGAAAAACTGAATTCTTCTGGTAGTGATGGTAGGGGCATCCATGCTATGATATCTTTATCAGAGTATTCTTTTAGATCAATCTCATCTAATCCACGTAAATCATTATAGCAGTCAAGTTCATAATTATAGGTAAGAACTTTAACTTCTAAATCAGTAAGTTCTGTATAATTTGCATTAATATTAACAACAGCTATAAAAATATCGCAATCTATTATATCTTTCTTTGGATCAAGCCATTTCATCATATTTCCTCTTCAAAATATTTTATATGAATATAATATTTAGTATTTTCTGTTTTATCATCAAAGATTTTCATAATTTTCTTTTGTACGATTTTTTCGTACGGTTGGATTTAATATCCAACCAAGTATTTGTGATACTGGTAATTCAGATTTCGTATCCTCACAATAAAATGTATTTTCATTAATTAGTTTACCAAAAGTAATATAAGTACGAATACCAGCAGAATTATGATTTGAAATAATTGAGTATTCTATAGCATCAATGAGTTCTACCATGAGATCTTTGTCTATAATAGGATATTTATAATTTATATGCTCGCATGTGTAAATTCCAATACATTTTTTTATATTTTCTTTGACATACCACATGTTTATGCTAGTTATTCTTTGATATGGAATTTGCTTAACTTCTGGAAGAATATATTTTATTTTTTCTTTATCTTTCATAATAGACGCTAAAGACCATTAGATATAAGAAATAGGATTAATATAAACCATATTTTCAATATTGGAATTGCTGTATTTTTTATCTACAATTTTCCATTTATCCATTCAAGCAACAACAAAACCCAGCAATTAGCAGTAAATCCTAAAGAAAAATAACTAAATCTGCTTACAGTATGCAGATATGCTACACATATAATAAAAATAAATATAGAAAAAAATATTATCCATATCTTTGTAAAAGTATGCATTATTTTCTATTTTTAATATTGGATTAACAAACCTAATTCTTTTAGACGGTATTGCATTTCTTCTACTGGAACAGCAAATATTTTTGCCATAATCTTTATATTTCTAAAGGTAGCATAATAATTGCTTCTTTGATTAAAGAAGAAAAATCTTTTCTTATTTTCTCTTTGTAATTCTAGCAAAAATGATTTAACAAAGTCTTCAGGCATCAATAAACAACGAGCAAAATAATCAGCTTCCGATTTCATTTGTAGCACTTCCATAGAAGCATCGGGACATTTTTCAAGATGCCTTTGTACTGCTGGCGATAAATCAATTTTCATCTACTTTTCTCCGAAGATTTTACTGGTTTATTTTTCCCCCAATTGAAATATCCATAAGCATGTAAAGCAGCACTAAAGATACATCCTGTACATTGTACTTTGAGACCGAGTGATCCATTCCTGACTGCCCAGTAGATCACACAGGCAATCCATATTAAGAAGCAGATTCGTTTGCCTCTGACATTGAACCATCGACCTGATTTGCCGAGTGCTAGAAAGATTAAATCAGTGATCTCGCCTATAATTCCTCTCTATTCCTACGTAGCATAATTCAAGTATACGATTTTTTCGTACCGTTGGATTCATTCATTCATCTATTTTATCAGCAAAGGGAGAATCATTCAATCGTATATATGTCATTTGGTAGTTTTATTGATTTCCTTTTCTAATTGTTCTATATTTTTAATCATTGCATCTGTCAATGTAGGCTGATTGAATTTAATTAATGACCTTAAACATAACAATTGATTTTCTAGATTTCTGATTCTATATTCTAGCAATGATAAACTACTATACTTAGAAAACATATTATAGGAAGCAGTAATAGCTGTAAAAGTGCATGTAAATGCAATGATTGTATTAGTATCAATATTCATAAAATAACTCTATTTCTCCATGTTTTTCTATAGCTTCGATCAGTTCTGTAAGAGTTTCAATGTCATCTTTATTTCCTTTGGTATCTGCACCATAATTTTCTATAGTAACACATATAGCAGAAAGGATATCGGTAGAGTATACTGTACGTATGCTAGTAAAGTTAAGTAGATCTAAGCAAGACTCTAATTCCAATAATCGCATCAATTTATCACTTTCAATTAGATGAGACCGTCTATGAGGAATTCTCCAATATAAGGATCTAGACATCAGCATCCTCTAGAGACTTAATTAGTTTTTTATGAAGTTCTAAATTTTCTCTTAATATCACAGGTTTCTTCTTTCTAGCATCAACTGCATCTCTAAGTCTTTTAATTCTATTTTCTCGACTTGAAGTATACGATTTTTTCGTACGGTTGGATTCAGTCATCTTTCTTCTGATTAGGAAAGAATTCAATGAAATTGATATTATTTTTATTAATTATCATTGTATCATGTATAAATTCAAAAAAATCATTTTGTGAGTTGATCCACTCTACTATCTCTTTTACAGATAAATCAGTATCGCCTTCTGTAACCATTTCTGAATTATTATAATAAATTATATATTTAGTTCCCATTTTTTTCCATTTTTATTAAACATGAGTTGTCCTGTTTTTCCGGACAACTGAATTCTTGTGGTGGTGATGGAAGAGGCATCCAATATAAGATAAAATCTAAATGCACTTCAAAATCATCTGGGTCATAAACATACTGATCATTAATAGGAGCTAATTTCCAATATTTTCCACTTTTAGATGATTTTTCTATACATCTAACATACAGTCCATTTCTGCCATTAAAGCAAGCAAGAACTGTTTGATCTTTTGGTATTAAATGTATTGTAGGATCAAGCCATTTCATTTTTTTACCTTTAATTATTAATTGCATCAATTATCCAAGACATAATAACACCAGTACAAGAAATCACAAAAAATATAAATGATGCAACGCCTGCAAGTTCTGTTTTAGAAAAACAAGCTAATCCTACTGACAATATAGCTGCAATAAGATATAGAGGAGCTTTCATAGATTTTTCCTCTTGTACACCTCATCTTTAAAAGAAAATCCATCACATAGCATCTTCCGTATTTGATCTAATGCGTCATTGTAGCCTCTTTCATATTCCAAGTAATCTTCAGCAGTTCTGGCTACTTTAATAACCTTTGAGACTCCTTTAATTTGACGAATAGCATTGATAGTCGGCTTAATACAGATATCTTCATCTTTAATAGGTTTTTCTAGATATACTATGAATGATTTAATTCTATCGGTCATTTTCTATCTCTTGTATCTATTTTGACTGTGGATTTTTTATGATCCCCTGTTTTAGGGAATATGAGATTAAATCTTTTCCTGTAATGTGAGCTGTCATTTCATTCATTCAAATTCTTCTCTATTATTTAACATATATTCATATTTTTTATTTGTGCTATGAATGAATTCATCTGCTATTTTTTTTATAATTTTATCTTCATATTTTTTACAGAAAATAGCACTTGTTGTTATAGAAGATAATATATTAACTAGTACTAGTATAATATCAGAATAATTTGTATTATTATTTTCAATAATATCTAATACTTTATAAGTTAATTCTTTTTCAGATTCAGTTAATCCTTGCATGTCATATTTATTAGTAGATGTATCCATATTTTTATTTCCTTTTTTTGCAACATAACGATGGTTATCAGACACTTTCACCTACTGATTTTTCAATATTTGATTTCATCTCATCTATCATCATCAGCATGCCTTTAACTGCTATTGGTTTATATGACAATGGCATTTCATTTATGGCATTAATACATGCCGATTCAAACATGTTTCTGAATGTCTTATTAAACGAAGTAACTAGAATAGCATTATCTACATCTTTGTTGTTGCTACTTACTTGCCGCATGACTTCAAGGAAGCCATCTCTCAATTGATTATAAACTTTAATTATTTTTTCTTTATCAGAATCAGACATACTATCTCCTAAAAGCCATCATACCCAAAAAAAAGCAAAAAGCCGATCGTGATAATTTTTCTAAATCCGCTCTTCCGAAAAATAAAACTAATGTAGTTGAAGCAACCATTGTTAATAGAGTCCCGTAAACAATTAATAAAGGCAAATAGTCTTGTAGAGCTTGTAATGTATCGCGTAGTTTTTCTTTGTAGGACATCACTCTTCATCCCAGTTATCAAACAGAAATTTTATATTATCGTGTATTTCTTGTACTTGATCTACTTCAAACCATTGTTCATTCAAAATCTCATCTTTCTTAAATTTTCTCAATGGAATTATATCATAATGTGGTTGTAAACACTTTTCATAGCAATTAAACCACTTTAGTACTACAGATACTACCTTTTCTCCCTCTACAATTCTAAATCTACTTATATAGGGTCCAGAAAAAAAGGGTCTCAATGACCAAGTGGATTCCATAGGAATAGGAGGTAATTCTTCTATTTTTTGAGTAACCTTATGCTTTTCATAGAAGTAATCCATAGCTATTCCAGCATAATTTAATTCATATACTGTATTTATTTCTTTTTTCTCCATAAGTCTATTCCCTTAATTTACCTCGACATGGCACGACCTAACATGCCTCCCAGAAAATAAAGCCAAGAATCCTTAGACATATCTTTTAAATCAGCTCTTCCAAAAAAATGATAAGGATATTTACAACCACTATAAAAATCAAAAGAAAAAACAGTAATATTGTTGACAGATAGTTTCGTGCGACTTCCAGAGTATCTATTAATTTTATATGTTTATGATTTAAAAGAATTTTTCTATCAGACATATATTACCAGGAAATAAATAACTCAACAGAATCAAACTCTCTTATTTCTTCAATTAATTTGTTTAGTTCCTCTATGTATTCTTCTTGTTGTTGTACTGTGAAAACATCAATAATACCTTCCAACCATCTTATATCTTCTTTCTCAAGCACTAAACCATTACATTCTAAATCGTCTTGATATCTAACTTTAAATACATCCATTAAGGCATGACTACAGCCTTTGGTTTGCTTTACAATAGTTTTTTTATAATATAAATCTGCACCCATAAGATTCCTTGTTGTAAGACATTTGCAACCATATATTATTACGACGAACAGGATAGGAAGGAAAAGGAATAGGATATGTACTCTTTTCTATTTCCTTAAACTTTTTATTTTCTTCTTCTTTAGATATACCTGTTTCAATCTCATATTGCATATCTTCTTGTTCTTGTTTAAGCTCATTAATCTTTGAATATAATTTTCTTAATTTTCTTTTTTTCTCTAGATATTCTCGTATATTACGATTTTTTTCTTCTAGTTGTTTTATTTTTTCGTTTAAAATTTCTTCCTCAGACATGATAGTATTCCTTATTATACCAAGCTTTTAATTCAGTATTGTCATCTAAATTTTTTACAGGATTTGGGAGAAAAAAAGCTGGAGATTCTTCACAACTTCTATCTACTTCATCAAAATTATCAATAAAATCTTCTGCTTTATTGGTAATTAAAACGCCTATTTTATTTTCATATGTATTTTCTCCAATTTTTTTATCGCTAGCAAAATACTCATCGTATACTTTATTTTGCTTACAATTACAAAGCTTAGCGGAATTTAGGGCTTTATATTTCTCAATCACCTTTTGCATAGCCAGCTTAAGCTCTTTCTCAGCTTGGATTAATGTCTTTTTTCTTTTCTTATCACACATTTTTTATTCTCTCTTTTATAGAATCTATCTGATTATAAATGCTTTCTGTTGAGTGTTCTTTTTTTTCATTTCTGCTACTATTGTATAACACAAATAATTTTTTCATCTTTCATAATAAATTGCTAATAATAGAAAAAATTACTAATAATATAATTAATATATTCATAAATAAGGTATTTTTATCTATAAGTGCTTGTATTTTTTTAGGCATTAAAGAACATAACAATGAAGTTAATACAGGTATAAATGTGATAGATAGAGTAAAAAAAATATATTTTTTTGTTGTCATAATTTATGATGATTATCAATAAGAGCTTGAGACATTCTTATTTTCTTTGGTTTTCTTCCAGACAATCTAAGATTTTATATAACGTAGTAACTAAAATTTTTGTATTGGATATCTCTCTAAGATAAAAATTCTTTGTTTTTTTTCTTTTCCACTTCCAGTACCAATCATTGCGAATTTCTTTTTCCATGTGGGAAAGAATCTTAAGGAATTCCTCTTTTTTCTTAGTAAAAGATAGTATCATAATTTCTCTATAGTATTGATATTTGAAGTAGAAGTAAGTTCATTAATAGTATGATAGGATGTACAAGTACAGATTTTATCCAGTTCTTCTTTAGTATTTTCACTAAAATGAGATCCTATCAAATTAAGCTGCGATATATGGATAAGATCAAGAAAAATATCATTAAGGGCAGCTTGCATATTCTTTCGATATTTCATAGATTCATATTTTATAGTGTAAATTAAATATTTTATTATTATAATGTATATATCTTATCATATAATGATTATACACTATGAATAAAAAAAAAGCTACTACAGAATACATTCAAAAGCTTATCACTTCTATTCGTGAATACAGTGCAGAAATTCAAAAGGAAAAACCCTATCGGTTACGGAATACTTCTGCATTTTGGAAAAAATATAATTTAAGTTTTTATCGTTACAATAGCTATATAGAAGATCAATCTATTGATTCTTCTCTACGTATTCAATTGCAAGATAGCTTTTGTTATCTTACTTCTTGTTTAGATGAATACAATTTATTATATGTAATAGAATGTAAAAAAAATAAAACTCCCTTTACTCCTGAAGAACTCATTGCCTTTAAGCGATATCATAAATCCTTAGATAGTTGGGCTTGGAATCAAGAAAATAAACAGCGTATTCAAGAAAAAATAGCTAATAAAAGTTACTATGTGGAGTCCTTTGCTCAATGAGTCTTGCTATTGATCCAGCATATCAGGAATTCATTACTCCTTATTATTGTCAAAAATTTCGACTCAATGACTATGATCCTAGGTTTTATCAGAAAGAAGTATTTACTGCCTTTTCTAAAGGATTTAAACGAGTATTCTGGGTAAAACATCGAAGAGCAGGTGGCGATGTTACTGCTATCAATATAATCATACGATACATGTTTTTAGAGCCTGGCATTTATCATTATGTTTTTCCTACCTACTCAGAAGCAAGAAAAGTCATCTGGAATGGAATGACTCGATCTGGGAAAAGATTCTTAGATTACTTTCCAAAAGATCTTTTATTAAAAAAGCCTAATTCTTCTTTCATGACTATTCATATGAAAACCCAATGTGGAAAAGAATCTATCTTCCAATTAGTAGGATCCGATCATTATCATGATCTTCGGGGAAATAATGCTATATTTGTAGTTCAATCAGAAACAGCATACCAGCATCCAGGAGTTTTTGACGAGATCTATATGCCGATTTTGCAAGAAAATAAAGGACGCTTGCTTACTTTAAGTACCTATTTTGGAAGAAATCACTTTTATCGATTGGGAGAAATGGCAAAAAAAGATCCTGAATGGGCTTTTCTTAATCATAATATTGAATATACCAAAGTAGTGAGTGAAAAAGATATTGAAAAACTTAGAAGGCAAGGAATCTCAGAAGATCATATCCAGCAAGAATTTTATAATAATCCTAATGTAGGAGCGATTGGAACTTATTACGCAAAACAAATCAATGAAATGCGTCTGAATGGTCAAATAGGAAACTATCCTTGGAATCCACAATATCCTGTCTATACCTCTTGGGATTTAGGAACTGTCAATAATAGAGTAGTCTTTTTCCAAATTATAGGAAATGGGAAGTTTTTTATCGATGAATATGATGATTCTACAGGAGGATATGATGAGATTTGCAAGCATGTGAATGATCTGCCTTATCTACGAGAAATGGATATCTTACCTCCTGATGCAGAAGGATTAGAATCTCTTGCAGAAACACGTGTTTCTATGCTTCGTAATCGAGGAATTAAAGCCAGAGTTCTCAAGCGAAGAGAAATTGGAGGACTAGAAGATAGAATAGAATGTGTTCGAAGTAACTTACCCATGATTTATATCGATGAAAATAAATGCTATAAAATTATAGAAGCTTTATCAGGGTATAGACAGCATTATGATGCTATTACTAAAACCTATTCTCGATATCCTGCTAAAGATCATTGCAGACACTTTGCAGATGCTTTTGGATACGCTTGCCAATCCTTTCGTTTTTTATCCCCTACTAATAAATATGACCCTAAAAAAACTACACTAAGGAGAGGACGTGTACGCTTCTGACTTAAATTGTAATCTAACTAAGGAAATTGAGGATAGAGTAAAATATGCCTCTTCTTTTAATCAAATGCGCATTAGTAATGCAAAAATAGACACCCAAGTACGATCGGGAGATGCTAGTGCCTATGGTGTACTTTTCCCTAATTTGCCGGCTGAAATGAGAAATTGTATTCCTATTAATCGAATTAAATCAGATTGTGAATCTATTGCTGGAATCCAAAGGAATAATCGGAAACAACCTATCTTTAAACATAAAAATCCAGATTATGAAGAAACAGCACAGCTTATGACAAAATTAGTACAAGCTTCTATGGAATATGGTAATGAAAATACGCAAGAAACATTTTCTACGGCTTTTGATTGCGGAATTACTACAGGATCTGGTCTTATCCAAGTTTGGATGGATTGGAGCAATGATCCTATTTCTGGAGATATCCGTACTTCTTATATTCCTATGGATCACTATTTTATTGATCCAGATTGGCAAGGATCTCCTTCTATGACAGATCTAGAATATGTGCATCCCTATAAATTCATTGATTGTCGTACCGCTGCAATGATGTATCCAAATCATAAATCGGCTCTACAACGTTCTCCTAATCGAAATATTCTTATTAAACATCGAATCAACAGTCCCAATACGGTTTCTATTGAAGAACATTGGTATATAGATCATATTGAACAAGAAAATATTATTGATACCAATACAGGAGTATATTTTGCTTTTTATGGTACGGAAGAACAAAAAAATAGATTGATTACCTTGAGTAAAGGATCCTTTCAACCTTATATGTCTACTGTACGTACTGTGCGCAGAGCTCTTGCTATTAATGGATGTTGGGTGGAAGATGATTGGTCTCCTATGAATACGAATGATATGCCTTTTGTAATGAATGTAGGATATTTTTATGCGGATTTGGATACTTCTCATTCTTCTCGAATTCAGGGTGTTGTTAGAGGAATGGCAGCTATGCAATTTATTTATAGTCAGCATATGACACTCAATTTATGGAGTATACAAAAACAAGTTTTTCCTCGATATGTAGTGGATGAAGATGCCGTAGAAAATATGGATGATCTAGATGATCCTACTAGTAGTAGAAATATAAAATTGAATAGTAAAGCAATTGGCGCTCGTGAACTACGATTGCTAGAAAATAATAATATTATAGGAAATAATTCTGCTTTACTAGATCAGATACGACAAGATATGACTAATTATTCTAGTATCAACCAAGAAATGACAGGAATGTCTAGTGCTGATGTATCTACAGCATTAGCCAATGCAAGACAAGGAGCTGGAATTAACTCTTTGCAAACTATTTTTGATAAGGCAGATCAAGCTATGTGTCAATTAGGACGTATCTTTGCTAATTGTCACAAATGTAATACCCTTCCCTATAAAGTAAAACAATTAACTGGAATGGATGCTACACAAGACTTTTATATTGGAATATTTCCAGAATATACTGTTACAGTAGAACAAGGATTGCTGACAGAATCGCAAAGAGAACGAGAAGCTGCTGTGCTTCTTCAACTCATGGATAAAGGCTTTAAAGGCATTTCTCCTGATGAAATTATTGATCGACTTAATCTTAGCAATGGATTGCAAATTAAGCAACAGATGGCAGAAGCTGCTCAAGCAGAAAAAGAAGCGGAATCACAAGCAGCAGAACAGCAAATACAGCTTACTATGCCTAAAGAAATGGCTCAAGCAGAATATCTCAATGCTGCTGCCGAAGCTTCTCGAGCCACTGCACAAGAGCGTATTTCTCGTATTGTAGAAAATCAAGGTCTTGCTCAGAAAAACTTTGCTACGGCACTCGCTGAACAGGAAAAAGCTCTTTTAGATCATGTAAAAGCAGTAGCTCAGATCGAAGAGATTGATCTCCAAAATAAAGAGCGGTACTTGAATATTGCTGATCGTATTTCCAGATCATTGACTCCAGTACAGAGATCTTTGGATGAGATGTTGAATCAGTGATAAAAATTTCAGTACATTGATGTCTGTATTTTTCATTCATCCTTGAATTTTTCCATGAGATATCTTTCCACATCGAGAGCCGTTCTACACCCATATCCTGCTGCAGTGATTGCTTGTCGGTACCGATAATCATGTACATCTCCAGCAGCAAACACACCTTCAATATTGGTATGACTGCTTTGAGGATGTTGTAATTTGATATATCCATTAGGTGTCAATTCGATTTGATCGTTTAAGAAGTCAGTATTTGGCTTATGACCAATTGCAAAGAAGACTCCACCAGAACGCATCACTTTTTCCTTTTGGGTTTTTGTATTTTTCAACGTAACTGATTCGACTACATTTTCACCCTCTACTTTAATCAGTACATGATTCCAAATGATTTTAATTTTTCGATGGTTTAGGACTCGATTTTGCATGATTTTAGAAGCTCGGAATTCATTTCTACGATGAACTATGTACACTTTTGACCCAAATTTTGTCAGAAAGAGAGCTTCTTCCATAGCTGTATCGCCTCCACCAATGACAAATAGCCTTTTTCCTGCAAATAAAGGAAGAGATCCATCGCATACGGCACAAGCAGAAACTCCTTTCCCCCAAAGTTCTCCATCACGAGTTCCAGGTATATCCAATCGCTTTGCTGTGGCTCCTGTAGCAATGATCACCGCATCTGCAAGTGTGTTGGTATCAGATCCCTGGATGAAAAAGGGTCTTTTTCCAAAATCTACTCCAATCACATCCTCTGGAAGAAATTCTACCTGGTATTTTTCTGCCTGACTTCGCAATCGACCCATCAATTCACTACCAGAAATCTGGATGAAGCCTGGGTAGTTTTCAATTTCTGTAGTAGTCATGAGTTGTCCACCACTGATGCCAGAGTAAAATCCCTCATACAATCTGACGGAGATTTGCGATCTGGCTGCGTAAATCGCGGCTGTGTACCCAGCTACTCCTGAACCAATGATTACTAATTGCCTTTTCATAATTTCTCCTTTTCAATCTTTGTATGGGTCGTATTCTTTACTCGAAGCCATACAAACCCCTATTGGATTTAATACATGCAGAATTTCGATTGTATCTTTATGAGCCTCTAAAACCTCTTCTATTCGTTTGTAGCAGTAGGGTGATTCATCAAGATCTCCACCTCGAAGTTCTACGCCTTTTTCTTCAATCCATTTTTCATGGGCTGAGCGATCGACTTTTGGCTCGCTTAACAATTCGCCTGTCTTTCGATGTCTACGTCCTTTAGCTTCTGCACGACCCATCACTCTTCCTGCTCCATGAATAGTTGAGTAGAGCGATTCTTTTGCTTCTTGAGATTCTTTACCTTGAAGTATTACTGAAATATCTCCCATAGATCCTCCAACAAAGCCAACTTGTCCAGGAAATGCTGGAGTAGCGCCTTTTCGAATCACCCATAAATCTCTATCGAAATGTCTTTCTTTCCATGCGAAGTTATGGTGATTATGTACCTCTTTAGTAATATTACATCGCAAAATTTCAGCTACTTTTTCACAAACCCAATCTCTTCCTGCATAGGCATATTCTCCTGCTAGAATCATACATTTTATATATTGCTCTCCCAGATCTGAATTATCTTTAAAAACAACTGGATCAGCATGGATTCCATCTTGTCCACCTCCTAGCTTGATAAAATGTTTACATATGGAATGACCAAGACCACGACTTCCAAAATGAACTCCACACCAAATCCTATTTTCTTTATCTGTAAATAAATCTACATAATGATTACCTGATCCTACTGTACCAAGTTGCTCGTAGGCTTTATCTTTTAAAGATTTTAAAATATCGATTTCTTGCCATAGAGGAGAATCAAATAATGGGTGTTCTACTCTTTCCTTATTTTTGCGACCAACACCAAAACTGATTTTACTTTGGATTTCATTCATGGTGCGATAAATATTATCTTTTACAGATTTTGCTTGTGCATCTAATAGCACAGCTTTATTCCCACATGCAATATCAAATCCAACTCCATTTACGCATATATTATCTTCTAATGCAACAACACCTCCAACAGGCACAGAATAGCCTAAATGAGCATCTGCACATAGAACTCCATAAGAAGCATTCAGTTTTTTCATTACTGCTTCCATTTGATCGATAGTTTGCTTTTCGTGCTGTCCAATTATTTTTATCATATTTTTCCTTTATATTGATTGATCGAAGAAAGTAGGAATCGAACCTACGACCCAAGCGTTAACAGCACTTTGCTCTACCATTGAGCTATTTCTCCAAGAATTTCTTTTTTTTGATTATGTTCGTTGTGAGTTTTTCTCATTTCCTTAATAAATTTTTCATTAAGGGGATCAAGCAATTCTCTCAATATCCAGTTTTCTTTTTTCAATCTCTCTATTTCTAAATCTTTTTCATACTTTTCATTAGGCGATTCTGGAAGAGGCATCCATGCAATCACATCCTCTAGATCATAATAATGGGTTTCTAGATACATTTGACATGATGTGAGATCTATGATCGGTTTTTCTTCGCAATCAGAAAGATAAATTCCCGTTATCACCTCATAATCAATTACTTCTGTATCTAACAGTTCTACAGGTTGACAAGGTGGAATCCATACTTTTTTTACATAGAAAATTACGGTTCTGTAGTTTGGGATTGCGTGGGTTTTGGGGTTTAGCCATTTCATTTTCATGGTTCTATTTTACCACATCAAAGAAAAACGCCCCAGTGAATTCACACCGAGTCGCTAACTAAAGAAAGGAGAATTTCAATGAATACTCCTTATCATACATAAAATCTTTTTTTTACAAATATAAAATTTTAATTTTACAAAAATCATAGATATGCTAGGATACAACTATAAAGTAAAAAATTTAGTATATATATGATGAATTGTCCAAAAACTTATAAAAAACTTGTCAATCTCCCTAAATCTAACAAAAGTCTGCAATATGCAGAAGTGAAAATTCCTAAGCGAACTATGCAGATTTGTGGAAAGTGCAAGAATGGCAAAAAGTAAGAATAAAAAAGCAAAGCAAAAAATTGAAATGATGATTGAGAGGTTTATTCCTGCTCGTCGTCCTAAAAAAAGAGTAAAGCAACCCTCCTGTTGCTCTGCCTGTAAACGATCTGGTGGTGGATGTGGATGTGGAAGCTGCTCACGATAAAAAGCGCAAGGCAAGCGTACATGCCAAAGGAACAGTATGGAAGAAGACGTAAACAACAGTGCTGATGTCGTCGATCAGACACAACCTATAGAAAATATAGAAAAAGAAAATCAAGAGACTGTAAAAAGTGATAAAGAAATCAATTTTGAAAGACTCAGAAAAAAAACAGAACGACTAGAACGAGAATCAGAGGAAAAATCGAGACGATTAGAAGAGCTGGAAAGAAAAATGATGCCAGCAAATCCTATCGAAGATCTTGCTGATGATGATTTTGTAGAAGGAAGACAGTTCAAATCCATTAAGGAAAGGACAGAATATTTAGAAAAACGTCAATTGGAACTAGAAAACCAAATCATGATTAAAGAGGTTTACTCTAAGTACTCTGATATCGATCAAGTCGTCACCAAAGAAAACTTAGAAAAACTTAAAGAGCTAGAACCTGAAATACACGCTAATCTACACAATACCAATGTGAATAAGAATGTCATATGGGTAAATGCCTATAAACATATTAATACCTATGTGTTAGGAAGGCATGCCTCTCAGTCTAAAGCCATAGAAGATTTACCTGCCATGAACGATCCCAAAATGATAGCAGATAGAATTGCTAATAATCAAAAGAAAGCTCCTAGCATCCAGAAAGCTTCTCAAGGCAAAAAAACGGATGATATGTACATCTATAAATTAGACAGAGAAACGCAAGACTCACTAATCGCTCGTAGAAAAGCAAATATGAAGAGGTCTAGCTAGACATAAAGGAAAAAACCTATGGAATGTTGTTTACCTCCAGTAGATCGCAACTACTGGTCTAGCCAAATCCTCAGTAATGATAGCTGTGGAAACCCTTATGAAATTATAGTTAGCAATACTGTATCTATTCCAAAAAATATGGGAGATACCTTAAACGTTATTATCTATAAAGATGAAGGGGAACTTTTTGAAAAACTGAAATGTTGTCAGCCAGCTCCTACCTGTGAACTTGATAGATATGTCATACAGGCTAGAGCAAGACAGTTTATTTGTAAATACTGTATTTGTGAGGATATTGTCTTACATGATAGAGATGATGCTGTATTAAGTCGTTATGCAGATTTTGGAGCCAAGAAACTCCAAAGAACTCAAAAACGTATTTTAAAAGAACTTATTGTATCTTTAGCTTCTTCTATTGATGCAGTTCATGGAACCAATAAGAAATCTCCTACCAATTTTAGTGAAAGAGATCACTTAGATATTATTCAGGAAATTTCTAAAGATTGTGCAGACCCCTTCTTTTCAGGAGTTTGTGGAAAAACTACTTTTGGAAGCACACCTTTACCTCCTTCTTATTTAGTAATTACTCACACTGATCTATACCAAGATATCATGAAAGCTTTTGGCTGCAAATGGTGGGGTGTAGAATCGTATGGAAATTGTTCTGGATGTCAAATTGCTATGGAATGGGGATATGGAGAAAGAGCTCGATTTATCTTAACTCCTGATGCTCCTACTAGCAAAAATGCAGCAGGAGATACGGTATATACCATGTCTTATTTTGCAGCAGATCCTGTATGGGGAGTAAATCTAGAAGGGAGAGATGATCTTGTAGTTCTTAAACCAAAAATCTTATCTGATGCAGATGATTGTTATCAAATGCTCATTAAAGGACTCATTGGATATATCGTTCCTTTAGAAAACAGAATTATAAACTTAAACGTAACTAGAGATTTATAGGAGCTATATGATTACTGAAGTACTAACCACCATTACATCGGATGGGAAAGCCTATGATCTTATAGGAGCCTATGATTATGTATGGGTACATAACTTAAAGACTGGAAAAGTCTATAAATGGGTAAAAGGATTAGATGCTGGAAAAGCATTAGAGCCAGGAAGCGCTTTAATTGCTGCTAATGGATTTACTCCTTTTACTAGAAAAGAATCTTTCACTCCAAAAAAAGCTAAAATTACAGCGGTAACTAAGGGCAATCCTACTGTCATTACTCTCGATGATGTAACTCCTTTTACCGTAAATCAGATTGTTCGTTTTTCTCTGCAATCTACCTTTAAAATGGTCGAGCTAAATGGAAAACAAGCAAAAATTATAGCAATTGATGACACCAAGAAAACAATTACTGTAGATATAGATTCTACCAATTTCACAGATTTTGCGACTTCTGATAAAGGATCAGCCACTGTTTCTGTGGCAGGTATCGCTCCTACTTGTGATGGTATTTGTGGAGTTTCTGCTATTGCTATTGGAAAAAGTACATATGGATTGACTTTAGGCACTGCTGTAGTAGGAGCGGAAGGAGATATATTAGTAATACAAGGCAGCGTAGCTGTCGAAGGATGTAGTTGTGAGTAATACAAAAATACAAGAAATGCCGGATACTAAAATAGTTACGGCTTATTTTAGAATGAAAGCTTTTGATGACAAAGCTAGAGGATTTTTGCAATGTCCTATTCGTAAAGCTCCTATCAAAGATATTTATCAATTTCAAGCTTTTGATGGACAAAAAATTCACGCCCCTAGGTATGTAATTGATCATCTTGCCTCTCTCTTTATTACGGCACCCTCTAATGAAGCAGAAGATGAAATAGAGACAAAAAAAATATATCGTTTCGAACTTGATGTGCTCTGATCCATGGCTGATGCTCTCTTGCGTGCTATACGTATTAAAACTCGTCGTATTACTAAGCGTCTTGGAGAGCATCATTTATCTACGCGTCATTTAGATCAAATTATTAATTCTGCACTTTGTGATCTGCATAGAGATATCCGTCTTTTAGAAATGGAGACTTATTTTACTCTCTATACCATACCAGGATTATCCTATTATGATCTACGGTGTATTCCTATTTGTAGAAAAAATACAAAATCTACAGCTATGGATTCTTATGATGCTTTTGGAAGTCCAGTTACTATAGATGGTAGTTGTCCTATACGATGGATACAATATCTTGATGAATATAAGCATTTATGCACTTCTTCTTCTATTATTCAGAAAGAAATCCAAGCAAAAGAATCTTCTGGTAGTTTTCAAGTTTCCTTAGGGAAAGCTATTAATCCTTTTAGCCTTTGCATTTTTTATCGAGGAATGAATGGAGATGACATTATTCTTCATGATATCCCTTCCTGCAAGAATAAAGGAAGTCTTTGTATGCAGAGTTTTGAAGAAATAGATGCAGAAGGAAGTATTGATTATAGAAATGGAAATATTCAATGCAAACCAAAATATGCCATAGATATCACAGTACCTATAACAGTACGAGGAGAATATTCTCCGATAGCTAAACCAGAAAGCATTTTCAAATATGGCACAGGATTTTTAGTACATCCCACTCCTGATAAAGTATATTCCATCAAAATGAAAGCTATGTATCGTCCTATTCTTTTACTAGCTTCTGGAGAGTTTGATTTTATTATTGAAGAGTATTGGCAGTATCTAGCTTTTGATGCTGCAAAAAAGCTTTTTGAAGAAGAACATGATATACAAGGACTCAATGATATCCTTCCTGCTTGGAATGAGCAACATCTTTATATAAAACGTAGAAAAACCAATCAACGCAATATGCAGCGTTATTCCATACGAGAATTATTCCCACAATGGAGAGGAGGATGGGGAAGTTTTACAGGAGGAAATGGTTGCTGCTGTAATCGAAGAGGATGTAGAAAATGACTATAGATCCCTATCATTTTAATGAACCCTTAGCGGATGATAATTTATCAGATAGCCAACCAAAACTCCAGCAGAATACCAATACCATTGCTAAAATATTTGCTAAAAATATGATTGCATTAGGACAACCTAATGCAGGTTTATTTAAGCAAATGGATTTACAAAATATTACTTCTCTTCCTTCTCAAGTCTCTGGATTTTCAGGAATATATAGTCTCAACGATAAACTTGTCTTTCGTGATCCACAAGGAACTCTGTATACCATTCCTTTAGATATTAATACCTTTAATCAAAGTTACGTAAATATTGGTGGCTTTATTATACAAATAGGTACCTTTTATTTGCAAAAACAAAGAATCAATTCTATTAATTTTCCTATACCTTTTCCTATAGAATGTAGAATTCCATTAATGACTGCCGTAAAAGGAGGGGATTCTTTTCCAAGAATCAAAGTAATTCAATGGAATCTCAATTTTTTTGAAGCTGCAACCGATGATAATACCAATGCAACTTGGGTTGCTTTTGGAAGGTAGTTTATGACTGTTCCTCTTCTTATTGCTCCTTTAGAAGTAGGAATGATGAAAAATATAAAACCATGGCTACTTCCTGAAAGCGCTTTTCAAACTATGATTAATTGTTATCTCTATAAATCTAGAGTACGCAAAAGATTTGGATCTCACTTACTAGGAGGATCCTTAGAATCTGCACAATTGCAATATGAAGCAGGAACTACCAATTCAGAAGGAAAACTTTCCATCGAAATTAACCTAGATGTTGGACAAGGTATCATTTTCGATGGAAAGAGATTGACCATAAAATCAATATCACCCTTTACCCTTTCAGATAATATCAATGCTATAGTGACATATGAAAATAATAAACTCAACATAGAAAATGCAAAACCTAATCTATCGGTATATATTGCTCCTGCATTACCGGTTCAAGGACTTCTCTTACGAGAAACAGGAGAGATCAATTTTGAAGATACGGTAGCTTTTGATACGAGAAAATCCTACAAACATCTCAATAATAAATGGGTAGCTTTAGGAGGAGATAATTCTTGGTCAGGAGATGATACGAATTTCTTTTGGGGAGAAAATTATCGAGGAGAAAATGCCTATCAAACCTATTTATATGTAGTGAATTATGTAGCAGATGATGGTATAAAGTATCTTCCCAATAACAGTGATAATTGGGTAACTATAAAGCCTAAAACTTCTTCAGGCACTTTAGAAACTGCTCGATTACTCATTGGGTTTAGGGATAGATTGATTGCTCTCAATACCAAAGAAACGGTAGATGGAGCAGTTAGAATCTTTCCTTCTCGAGCAAGGTGGTCTCAATTTGGAGATCCTAGGAATGCAAATGTTTCTTGGCTCGATGCTGCTGGACGTGGTGATTTTAGAGATGCGCCTACCAGACAACAAATCATAGGAGCGAGAATTATTAAAGGACATTTGATTGTCTATTTCGAAAGATCTACTTGGGAACTCCAATATACTGGATATGATGGATATTTGTTTGAATGGAAGCAAATTGATTCGGAACTCGGCTGTGAGTCTACTTTCTCCACAGTCCCTTTCGATCAGTCTGTACTCGCGATTGGTAATGTAGGGATCCATGCTTGCAATGGCGTTGCCGTAGGAAGGATAGATGAGCAAATACCCAAGGAAATATATAAAATACATAGTTGCTGTGCCTCGGTAGAAAGAGTCTATGGCATTCGTGATTTTGTGCAAGAAATGGTCTATTGGACTATTCCATATCATCGGGGAAACTCCAGATTTCCAAATCGAATATTAGCATATAATTATGTAGAAAAAGCATACAGCTATTTCTTTGATTCCTTTACATGTTTTGGATATTATCAAAGAAGAACTGATATAACTTGGAAGAATGCTTATCAATTTTATCCTAATTGGCGTTCTGCCAAAGAATCTTGGCAAAGTGGAAAATCTCGCAGTGCTTTCCAAGATATCATTGCAGGCAATCAGCAAGGCATTGTATTTGTGATAGATCCACAAAATAATACCAATGCTCCTTCTTTAATTGTCTCTGATGTAAGTGATCGAGTAGTGACTATAGTAAATCATAATCTTACCTTATATGATTATATACGATTTGAATCTACAGGTAAAATCGTGAAAATCAATAGAGTAGTGAGTGAAGATCAGATTGAAGTAGATGAATATTTGACTACGGAAGCTTCGGGAGATATGGTACGCCGTGTGAGTAATTGGTATATAAAAACTAAACAATTCAACCCAGGCACACAAGCAGGAAGCAAATTTTCTTTTCCTCATATTGATTTTTTACTCGATGTGACAAAAAGTGGTGAAATGACTGTGGATTATATTATTAATGCAGGACAAGGATCTACTATTAGTCAAATTGCATTAGAAGACACGCTCTATGGAAATATGGATTTATGGTCAAAGCCAGAGCCTATTGATGACTGGACAATGATTGAACAAGAATACGCATGGCATCGCTATTTCCCACAAGCCCAAGGTTCTTTTATTCAGTTAATTATTACTATGCGAGATGAACAAATTCGTGATTGGAAAATTTCCTCCGAAGAATTTGTATTACATGGATTTATTCTTTATGTGAATGGTAGAGGAGTTATCGTATAGTATGGTAATCGAAAATTTTAACTATATTGAGCAAAATTTTATTGTTCCTGATCCCAAGGATGAAGATTTTATCGTCAGAATGACCCAATATCTTCGAGATATTGCTAAAGAATTACGCTATAAACAAAGTATTACCCAAACTCTGCAAGAACAAATTGTGGGACAAGAAGCTGGGAAAACTATCTTTGGTAAACAAATTAACTTTGGAGCATTGCCCAACAATACAGAAAAATCTGTTATTCATGGAATAAATATTACCAATACCTTTCGTTGGCGCAAGATTCGAGCTATTGCACAAGATGCAAATGGCAATGGATTTGAAATCAATTATTCCAATACGAATCCTACTGCACCTGTAAGTATAAGAGCAACTCCAACTCAGATTGTAATAAAAACAGGATCCGATAGAAGTGCATTTACTATTGTAACAATATTTCTTGAATATATAAAAAATTTTTGATATCATAGAAATATGACAATACCAGCAGTATTAGGTGCAGCCATACCAGCACTTATAGGATTATTAGCAAATTCTGGAGGAAGAGAAGCCCTATTTGGATCAAGAGCAAGAGAAGAAACACGTCCTAGATATTTACCCCAACAACAAAATTTGTTAAATCAAATTACTCCTATTGCACAAAATGCCTTGGGATATTATCAGAATCTTTTCAACAACGATCAAAATGCTTATAATCAATATGCAGCTCCTTATCGTAGGCAATTTGAAGAGTATGCTATGCCTCGATTAATTAGTCAATTTGGACAATTTGGAGGATCAGGAATTGAAAGATCAGGAGGATTTCAAAGAGCTTTATCCAATGCTTTTGCCCAATCAGAAGCAAATATCTTTTCTAATAGAAATCAGTTGCAGGGAAATGCCTTAGGAGGATTATTAGGTCTTTCTTTAGGGGATCAACAATATCAATTTACTCGTCCTAGACAAGTGGGAGCTTTAGAAGAGTTTTTAAAATTACTTGCTAATAACACTAATTTAAATATTGGACTTGGCAATAAAAACAATATTTCTTCTACTTCGAAAGGCATATTATGACTATTTATACTCGACCTGAGATGTTTATTGATACTACTCCTAGTTTTGCTCGAAATATTGCTGGATCAATAGGAACTTTAACGGGAAAAACATTATCAAACTATTTGCAAAATAAACAACTTAGAGAACTACAGGAGAAAAAACAAGCTAATATTATAGCAAATCAAGATCTATTAGCTCAGAAATTAGAACAATTAAATCTTCCTGCTGCAATAGCTTATCTGCCTCAGAATTTACAGAATTCTTATTTAAAGGAATTATTTCAAAATCAATATATCAGTACTATAGAAAATGAATTTGGCAATAAAGATATTCAGCAAATAACCAATCCTATGATACCTTCTGGTTCTATATATCCTCCTAATACTCAAAATATGGGAAGAACTCTACCTGGACTTCCAGGATTGATACTTAATAACGATAATCAGCAGCAAATACCTGCACCTACAGCACAAATAAATTCTTTATCTGATAATATTGAACCTCAACAATCAAAAAGATATAGTACAAAGCAATTACAGCAATTAGCTCTCAGAGATCCACAAAGAGCTAATGCTATCCGTCAACAATATGAAGCAGAAGATCAACAAGCTTTAAATACTCGAAAAGCAGATCAAAAAGATAGAGATTATGCTTTACAAACTAATAAGAATTATAGTGAAAAAATCAGTTCAAAAAGAGATAATTTATCAAGAAAACAATCCGCTATTACTTTAATGGGAGAAGCTAATACATCAGGCAGTCTTGGATTTAATATAAGGAATTTCCTTGCAGAGAAATATGGAATGGAATATGCGCTAGATCCTAATGTGCCTTTATATAATGCAGCTACTAAAGCTTTATTAGTAGGTGATCGTGGAAATATTGGTCGTAGTAACCAATTTCTAGATAAAATTATGAGAGATGCTTTAGGTACTTATAGAGACAGTCAAGAAGCTAGATATATTTTTCAAGCTGGATTGCAAGGTACAGCCAATAAAGAAAGAGAAGAAATCAGAGTATATGATGAGCTTTCGAAACAAGATCGAGAAAAGTATGGATACATACTTCCTGATATAGAAGATAGAGTATATGAAAGACTAGGTAGATTCTTTGATGAAGAGGATGCTCGTACAGTAGAAAAAATCAACGAAATTAAACGGGGCTATGGATTTTACTACAGCAGAGATTTTAGCCATCCAGATGCCTATTTAAATGCGCCTAGAGGGACTCCATTGACCCAAGAAGTTATGGATTATTACCTAGAACGCAATAACAATAATTGGTTAAAGGCTGAACGTGATGCTTATGAAAATGGTTATCGAGGAGTTACTAGACGTGGAAGAACTAAATGACGGTATATACTCCTACTACCAAAAGCTTTGAAGAAAGAGCTAATGAAAACAAAAGATTAAAGAAAGTCACTCCTATTTATGGAAACTTCCAGCAGAACTTCAAAAAGAGATCAAGAGAACTTTATAAAGAAGATCCTAAAGTACGAGAATTATATGCTGGAAAACGTTGGTTTGAAGATGAATCTATACCTACACCAGAAGACTTATTTCGTAGAAGACCAGGATTTGAAAATGATTCTACTGCTAAGACTATAGTCAGAAATCTTATTCAAATACCTAAGGAATTTTACACTTGGTGGGCTCCATATGTTCAAGCTTGGTCATATGCAGAAACACAACAAGCAAAAGAAGAAGCCATAGAAGCAGTCGATGATGCTTTACGTAAAGGATTAATTGATCAAGAGAAAGCAGCTTTAATCAAGCAGAATATTAGTGGAGCTGATAAATATACTGTACTAGATAAAGCAGGAATAGAAAAGAATCTTGAGGAAGCTACTGGAATTCCCTTGCAATCGGGATCTCGACTTGGAGATCTATTAGGACTTGCAGGAAGGATTGCTGGAACTTCTCGTGGATCAATAGGAGGAAGAGTTGCACGTGGAGTATTGGGATCTGCATTTAGCCGAGAAATTGAGGAAAACTTTAATGTAAGTCCAGAAGTTTCTGATTTAATTGGAGGAGTAGCTTCTCAAATTCCTGTACCTTCATCGAGCAATTTAGTGGTTCCAGCTAGTCCATTAGAACTTGCTTTTGAAGAATCATTCCCTCCTGGATCAAGAACTCCGCCATCTCCTCCTTCAATACCTCCTGCTGGAAGCAGTGGAACTGGCAGTACTCGTGGAGCAACAGCAGGTACTACACGTTCATGGAAAGATGCTATACCTCCTGAATTCAGAGATCCAGAATTTTCAGAATATACCTCTATGACTCCTTATCAAACAGGAGAGCTAATACGAAGCAAAATCCCTGAACCTGCACCACCTCCTAACCCTCCTATCTTCCTGCCTGAAAATATAAGAATAAATGAAGTTGTAACGCAACCAGAGCCTGCTCCTGCTACTATAAAACCATTACCTGAATTACCAGCAGAACCAATGACCAAGCAGGAATTGGAACTTCAATCAGAAGTAGGTCAAATAGTATCGCCTAGCAAATTCAGCAATACCACTACCGCAGGCAATCAATTATCGAAGTATTTTACCAAAAAAAGCGATCTTGAATACAAAAAAGTAAACGATGAATACAAAAAATCCAGTGCAGCCAATAAAGGGATTGAATCGATTAGACCTCAACTAGTAAGTGATTTAGAACGGGTATACGATCGACTGACAGAGGCTCCTGTCCCATCAGCTATAGAAAAAGACACCTTGCAGACTATACGATCTATACAAAGGGAATTAGGCAGTGAAGAGCGTGGATACAAAGAAATCAGCAATCAAGCTCTGATCGACCAAATACAATCTATCAACCGAAAAAACCAAAGTGAACTGATCTTAGGCAATGCGAAAAATATATATCGAGTCATCATCAATGCACTCGAAAGAGAACTCGAAAGATCTGCACAGGATTTCCCAGAAGCTCTAGCTGCACTGAAAAAAGCCAGAGCGGCTCGTCGCAAATGGGGTGAGTTATACGACAATGATATTGTCTATGGTCTCAAAGATCCTTCGAATCGCTCTCCCTCCAAAACTTACAATGCTTTACTGACACCTGATAATATTAAAATAGTAGAAAATGCTATTGGGAAAACACCACAAGGCATGCAATTCGTCAATCGGTTGAAAAGAGACTATACAGAAAAAGTCATGGCTCCCTTCTCTAAAGGCAAAGGCACTGACACTATCGAGTATCAAAATGCGATCAAAGAGTTAGTTCCTGTAATTGGAAAAGAAAAGACACAAGCTATTGATAAAATCTATAAAACCCAAACTAAAGTCAAGAAGCGATATCAAAAGAAAAAAGCGAAAGTCACTGAAAAAAGAGCAGAGATTGAATTGAAAAATAAAGCAGAGATCGCTCGAGCTAAACAAGAGCAAGATCTGTATAAAAAAGAAGTCAATTTAATCGAAGAAAACAAGAAGTCATTTCCTCAACATGTGCGGCAAGCTTATAAATTGACAGAAGATGCAAAAAAGCTATATCAAAAGCAACTGAGAGAACTACAAAAACAAAAACCCTATTATGGATTAACTAATGAACAGATTTTTGAACAACCAACCACAATCACTGGATTAAAAGAATTAGAAAAAATATTAGTTAATGAACCTGATTTATATAAAAGAACAGCAAGACAAAAAGCTTATGATCTATTAACTAATAATGCTTATGGTAGAGCAGCTTTAAAAGAAACAGCCACTGCTGAAAGAGCAATTCGTACTAGTGGAGAAAGAGAGTTTTTGAACTATGTATTAGGTGAAAAGAATGTAAAAAATCTTGAAATTATATTAAACAATAGCGATAAAATAATTAAATTACTTTCTTCTGAAAAAACTCCTTCTTTTCCTATAATAAATGCTTTTCAGGTAATTTCTTCTTTTACTAAATGGGGATATAAAAGAATCTCCGAGCTTGGTAAAAGAGGATATGCTAATTATGAAAGAAATATTAAGGGAGTAAAAACAATCCAAAACTTACCAGAATTACTAGAAAACGAAAAACTCTTACAAGAAGCTGCTGATGCTGTCTCTAAATCTTAATCTTAAATAGCAAAAAAATGACAACTTATGATGTAAAACAGCTTTACATTCTATCTATTATATTGTAAAATTATTATTTTAAATACATAGGATATATCATGCACCAATATGGATGTTGCTCGAATGAATACATAAAAGGAGGCTTACTTAATGCAGCTCCTACTGCTACAGATACTAATTTTCCAATAGGATATTTAGGATGGACAGCAGATAAAAAAACATTTTTACATATTGGTTCTGGAACATGGATTACCCTTACTCCTGAAAGTTCTACTCCAGAGGATAGTAATACTGCTAAAAAAAAGGGACCCTATGTGGGCAAATAAGTGCTGTGATAAAGAAAATATTCTAGGGAATCTACTTCCTTCCGCTCCTACTACAGCAGATGCAAACTATCCTGTAGGATTTATAGGATGGACAGAAGATGAAAAAGTCTATTTTCATATAGGGTCAGGAAGATGGATAGATTTAAGTGGTGGTGGTGGTGGAGGGAGTGGTGTAGATTCTGTGAATGGAATTACAGGTGCTGTTACGGTAAGTGTAGATGCTCCACTCAAAATTACTCCATCTGGCAAAGATCTAAAAATTACATTAGAAGAAAAATATATCAAAACTATCAATGGAATTGCACCTACAGAATCTGGAGATTTTACTATTGATAAAACGGATCCAATTACCATTACTTCTGGAGAAAATAAAGTAACTATTGGATCTCAATCTAGTGCTGGCGGAATCAGTAGCATATCTCTGAATGGTACTAAAATTCCAGCAGATAGTGAAGGAAATGTTGCTTTAGAAACCGATAATGGTATAGAAGGAATTGTAGAATAATGTCAGGAAAAATACTTGGAATAAATTCTTCTCCCACACAAAAAGGAGTAATACAGGTTACTCATAATAATACTCTAACTTCTACTTATATAAATGGTGTACTAAATCTTAAAGTAACCAATCCTACAGCAAGTGATTGGTCTACTTCTCGAATGACAGAGGAAGATTTTGAAGAATATGCTAAAGACAAAACTATTTATATTGCTGATAGAGAAAATGGATCCTGTACTATTGCTATACAAAACAATGATATATATCCAGATCATGCAGAATTCGAAGTCTATAGTCTACGTCATGGATTTCAGATCACTTTTCTAAATCCAGAACAAACTGATCTCCAAATGCGTTATATGGATACCTTTTCGACAAAAGGTACTGGTAGTATCAAATCTCCCAATTATGGAGATCCCAACGATAACAAAAGCTGGATTAAGATGACTTTTTATAAAAGTATTTCTTTATGGATTGCACAATATTATTCTTCCACTAATTTTACTATAACATAATGTATCATACAAAATAAATTACAGTATCTTTCTGACAATAAAATAATTTCTTTCCTTTATTTATCACTATCTATATAATAAATATTTTAAACGCTCTTATAGGTTTCCTATGAATTATGAATCCAACTCACTGATTCAAAATGCTCTTTCTAATGTATTCGACCAGTCTAGAGCACAATTTAGAACAGAATATGATTCTGAAGGTAGATTGCTATATCTCGGACATGCTGATGCAGGGAAAAGTGAATTTGACAAAGGATGGTTTATACAAAAATTCACCTATAACGATAAGGGTTGTATAGAGCGCAATTATTTTCCAGGGGGAAATATTAATATTGGAAATTCCTATCCCAATTTTATATGGAGTAATCGCGCAAGTTATGAGTATGTATGAATTATGATTTAGTCATTAATCCAATTTTGCGAACAATACAGCTATTCCATAGAACAGTTCCTAGCAATAACGATATTTGCTGTATACAAAAAAAATATAATCCTTCAGGGATATCGAAATATGAGTAATTGCAATACAAGAAATTGTTGTTTCAAAGGTATAGATTTAATAATTAAATGTTATGATCCACAGCCTGATTTCACTGATTTTAAAATACCTACATGGTGGTTTAATTCTTGCACTAATCAACTCTATTTGCTCAAAGAAATTGATGAAAATGGGAAAGCAGTTTGGATAAATATTACTGCGGGTGGTGGATCTGATGGGATTCGTAAGATTTTAACACAATGTGGAATTGTAGAGGGAGATCCGTCAGGACAAATTACTCATACTGGAGAATGTGGAGCCAGAATTGTAGCCGCTGACTGTAAGGATCTTTGTATTACAGTCAATACTGATTGGGGATTAGAAGGTGGCAAAAATGTTTGTGCTGGAGAAAGCATTACATTGAGCATAGACAAAGAGAATACTAATTTAGTGACTTCTACATCAGATGAGGTAAAAGATGGTGATTCCGTTGTTTATGATGGCACAGACGGTAAAAAAATAAAAAAAGCAGAGCAATGGCGAGTAGGAGACCAAACGGATACTTGGACTGGTGCTTTTGATTCCGAAGATAAGTCCTTTAAAATATATCCAAATGATATGGCTGATAAGCCAATTATGCAGTTATTAAATAATGGAGTGATATTGCAACCGTGGTATCCAAAATGTACTGCTACATTAAATCAAAGCACTCCTATTTTCCCAACAGGTATAGATTATGAAATAGGATCAACTAGAGCATTTGTAAAACTTAGAGATACTGATGGATATGATCAGGATGCTAATAATTTTTTTCCTGGCGATGGAGCTGGAAAATATGCTTATTTCACTTGTCCTTATTCAGGAGGTTATAATATTGGATGGCAATTTTTAGCAGATAGAAGCACTACACAAGATACTAATGGAGAAATAAAATTTAAATTAGTTTTTGGTCCTAATGGAAATGAAAAAGCTTTAGTTTATAGATATTTTTTTGGCAATTTAACTTTTTCTACTGTTAGTGGTTATATTGGTTTACCATTAAATAAGGGAGATAGAATTAGATGGAATATAAATATTGATAAAATTCCCAATGGGAAAGCATATATAAATTCAATAGGCGGCAACAATGAGATATCTAATTTCATTGGAATAATATTTGTAGGTTGATTTGGCTAATTCTTACAAAACCATCCTAAAAAAAATCATTCTAAAACTTGGATTTGGATTTAAAAAAGATCGAATTGAAGCTTGTCTAGGTGAGGAAATCCCACTGCAACTAGACGAATCGCTTTTCAAAGATAATGTAAAACGAGCTAAAAAAAATACACTTAAAAGTAGTTTTGCTCGATGGTTTAAAGATGATGGATTAGAGCTTACCGATAGTAAAACTATTCAAGATGACGATGGAAATACTAATACAACTGTTGCACAACCTGGAAATGATCTTATATTTACACTAGAAAATAGTGCAAATATACTGAATAGCAATACTCGATTTAGATTGCGTACAGGTGGAGAAAATTCTGGCGATCCATTTATAAATTATGCAATTGCTGGAAAAACTAACTGGTCTACTGGAATAAATAATAGAGATAGAGATTCTTTTATTATTTCTAATGATCCTAATTTATCTTCTAAAAAATTTTTTAGAATAAACACTCAAGGTAATGTAACATTTCCAAATCAGTATACTGCATTTGCAGTTTTAACCGAAAATACTGGATTTTTAGATACAGAATATGAATATTTTTTAGGTCAAGGTGCACCCATGACTGTTATAGAAAATATAGGAGGTTATTTTTTTGCTGGTGGTGGAAGTCGTGAGAATCCAGCTACATTTACATTATTTGAAGATAGTACTTTTTTAGTTTATTTATCTTGTTTAGTTTATCGTGAAGGCGATCCTCCCAAAAATCAAGGACAAATTTATAATAGAATAAGAGTTTCTGGTAGTAAAGCTAGATCAACAGGATTTTTAAACGTTTTGCCAAGTAGTTATGATAGAAATTGTGGATTCATCCAAACTGGAGTAAAAGGTTTAGCAGGTGATGTGATAAGATTTAGTGTTACTGGTAGAATAGGTGGTGAGAGATGGAGATTAAGTAAAGAATTAGGTGATACTTATGTAACATTTGTTGGAATACGCTGTTTAGGATAGGAAAATATGAAAGAAATAAAAATTTACATAAATAAAAATAAAGTATATGAATTAAATGAAATAGAAGTGAAAATTTTACGAGATCAAATTTTAGATAAAGAATTTGAACAAGTAATGAAAAACTGGGCAACTAGTTTCTTTGTACATAGATTACGAATATCTATAGAAAATTTACTTGATAGATGGACTAAAGGAAATCCATCATTATTAGAAAAAAATGGAGTAAAATCTATTCCTACTAACCAATACGAAATTATAAAATTAATTTTTGAACAACCAAATTATGATAAAATTAGCCAAAAATACAAATGATATCACAAATTTATTTACCAAAAACTACTCAATTTTTAGAAGATGATATAACTAATAGAAAATCATCTGTCTTAATAGGACAAACTGAAACTTGGGAAAAAATATATGACCCAAATAATTCATTTACTCTAGGTGGTAGTAAAGAAAATCCGGTAACATATACATTTACAGAAACAGGAATAACAAATTTTATTGTAAATTTAATAGGAGATAGATCAATTGATGGTTTTTCATGTTTAGCTTCTTATGAAATTATAATAAATGGAAGTAAAAAATATTTTAGAAATTCTCCTGATGACTGCATGACAATTATTGATAAAATTATACCTATATATGGAGTAAAAGGAGAAAAAACTACATTTTTATTAAATATTTACTACGTTGATACCTTTTCAAATAGAAAGGTTGGTATATTTTTTAGAGGTGATCTAAATACTGTATATTCTAGTATAACTGCACAATTTATACCTGATCTAATTATAGAAGAAAGTAAAGAAACAAGTACCATTAAAGAAGATACTATAGTTAAAAAGAATAAGCGTTATTTAGTATATGCTTTATATGCAAAAATAATACACTTAACATTAGATGATGATTTTTCTGTTGGCGATTGGATTGAAATCAAAAACATGGAATTTGGGAATTTCCAATTAAATAGTAATGATGCAATAGATATAGTCATGAGTGGTTTAACTACTAAAATTAAAAATGGATTTATTCGATCTAAGAAACGAGGAGATTTTGTTCGATTAGAATGCTTTGAAAAATCACCAGAAAGAACAATACTTAGTGATACAAATACTATTGGTTCTTTCACTATTTTGTAGGTAATATTTTCTTTACATTAAATAATTTTTTATATATATTTGCTCTTATACAAAAGGGAAAATATGAGATCTAGTATACCAATTTTATATCGAAATGAACCAAAAGAACCAGATGTAGAGTTTGTAAAAAAAGTAGATTATGACGAGAAGGTGGCTGAATTAGAGACCGCAATTCAAGGTAAAGCAAGTAAAGATGAATTACCTGTAATACCCGATCATAGCATTTATGCACTCAAAGAAGAAATTCCAAAAGATTATCTCCAAAAAGAAGATCTATCTGAATATGCTAAGAAAAGTGATCTTCCAGAAATTCCAGATGTTAGTAAATTTATCAGTAAAAAAGAGGTAGAAGATTCCCTAACTGAAAAAGTAGACAAAAAAGAGTTACTCGATTTAGCAAAAAAAACAGACATTCCTGATTTAAAACCTTATATCAAAAAAGAAAACCTTCCAGATTTTAATACATTAGCTACAAAATCTGAATTAGAACTTAAAGCATCTATTGGAGAAGTTGCAAAAAAAGTATCTATTGAAGATATGGAAAAGTATAAAAGTGCTATTGATGAAACTCTAAAAAGTAAACTGAATAAATCAGAAACTTATACACGACAAGAAATTAAAGATAGATATATTAAAAAAGAACAACACGAAAGAGATCTTTCTAAGAAAATGGATACCGTACAACTTCCAGATTTTGATTCTTTCGCAAAAAAAAGTGATATTGAGGGATTAGTTGATAAAGATTGTGTAGATCTCAGCAAGTATGCAAAAAAAGAAGAGTTGCCTGATGTAGATAGCTTTATTACAAAAGAAGAGGCTTCTTTCTTTGCTACCAAAGAAGAAACCTATACTAAAAATCAGGTAAAAGAATGGTTTCGGAGTAAAGAAGAATATAAACCTGCTTATTTTCTCTTAAAATTGCAAAAAGGATATCAGTTTTATGATGGAAATCATGATGAATTTGAATCCTATATGGGTTGGAGAGGTACTTGGAAAGTAGAACATAATCATGGCTTTATCGTTGAAAAACCTAATGAATTTTTGATAAAGACACCTTTCAGAGGAATATTTACTATAAACTTTAATTGTTCTGTTCGAAGAGATACTCATATTGTTAAGCCTATGATTATCCAAAGAGTTAGAACATCAGGAGGCGAATTAACTAATTTTAAATATTTTGATGTAAAAAGTGTTATAACAGGCTCAGGAAATGATGTAACTACTATGACCTTTTCAGCAAGAGGAGATTTATTACTCCCTAAAAACGCATGGATTAAATGCTCTATGCAATTGAATAACAGAACAAATATTGGAATGAAAACCTATTTACATTGTGTAGGTAGTTATGATTATATGCCTACTTATCTATCTATTACAGGAATGAAATTATAATATGCCTTTAAAAAAGGGGAAAAGCGAAAAAACAATATCCTTTAATATTCGAAAATTACGCAAAGAAGGATATCCTGAAAAACAAAGTATTGCTATTGCCTTGAATACCGCAAAAAAAAGAAAATCAAGGACTAAATCATGAGAATAGATAGTACATTCTTTCATAGATTGTATCAATCTCCTAAAATAAATAATAGAATCACACGTATAGCCTTAAACGCATTAATGATTGTTAATAATTGTTTAATCACAAGTATGTTTTTTGCAAAAAACAATATAATAACTGGAATTATTCTAGCAATTAGTATTAGTAGTTCTGCTGTGTTTATAGATAGATTTTATGGAAAATCTAAATCATGGACATAGAGGAGATAACATATAACTACATGCTATCATACAACTTTCAAAAGTATAAGCAAATAAGAGTGGATTAGCTGCCGCCATTAAAGGGCAAG
>NJRL01001614.1:10228-24167 GCA_003063815.1 Aphaenogaster rudis
AGATCCATCTTTATTGCTTTTCAATACTTAAAATAACTGTTATATTTCCTAAACTTTTTTTGTTAATAACTTTTTAATAAAAAACGAGCGACGGCTAAAACCTTCTGAAGGTCACTCAGAAGGGTGACCTTGACAACATATATCAAGGTCAAGGTCATCGGGGCTGCGTCTCCTAAACGTCAGTTTTACCAAAGACATTGTACGTTGTGTCGAGAATATTCTAAAAAATTTGGAATATTATTTTCCTCTTGCCTTGTTGAAAGATTCCAAGTAATTTTTAATGCTAGAATGATAGAATGAAAAGCCACAAAAGATAAAGTGCCTGAACATACATCCTTTTTCGAAAACGTGTGTAAACGGATGACAAGATGAAAGAAAAGCGATGAAGCAATTTTTCGAAAGTACGTACTGTTTTTCTTTCCATCTTGTCTAAGCAAAACGACACGTAAAATCTTCGAGAGCGATTTTTCATCGACAAGACATGATAAGAAAATTTTCAAAAGACGCAATACCTCGACTTTTCTATTTTTCGATGATCTCTATGATTAAATGCGTCGGTAATATTTTAAATATAGGAGAGAACGCGTTATAGAAATATGTAAAATATATAAAAAATCTATATACATATGTATATATATTTCAATTTTAAATATAGAATATATATATATATTCTATATTTAAAATCGAAATATAAATATATTTATATTTCGATATATAACTATACATATATTTAAATATAGAATCGAAATTTAAAATCGAAATATAAATATATTTATATTTCAATATATAAATGTATACATATATATTTAAATATAGAATATATATATATATATGTATATATTTCGATTTTAAATATATACTTAGAATGCGCCGAAATGTAACACAAGTTAATGTCAGTATGTGAAAACAGTACGTATGTAAGTCGCAGTCATATAGGCAATGAACAGAAAGACCTAATATTTCGCAGGTAATTGCATTTTATAGATGTTAAGGAGGGGAATACTTAACGGCATATTTTTCCCGGTCGGTCATTAGTTTAAGAGAGCAAGAGCGGACATACGAATGCGGCACCGTTAGATTACCGTTTCCGTTTGAATAAACAATGCGCATCGCTATAACGTAAATGATACTTCGCGTAATGGGCGCACGACATCGCGGAATTTATGTGCGTTTCGCATAGGAAAATGCTTCAAAACGTACCATTTTACGTAGAACTTTTCTCTGTATGATAGATGAATATGTAAATAAATAGCTGTGCATTCAATATGCATTTTTAAACGTGCACCGGCAACAGCTGCAATGATGATTTATTATTACGTCGACCGCATGAATATTAAGCAGTAAGTATTGTTGAGGAAGTTGTGCCTGATACGAAGTTACATCGACTCAGTTATAAACATAAGATTTTGTTTTACGAACACGCGAGTAAGAACTTTTTTAATTTCCGCCAATTACAATCGTAGTAATAATTAATATTACGCGTCGTTAAGAAGCACGGGGATATCTCGTTTAAATAATAATAATATAGTCGCTACGTTTTTTTAGTCTCATATGCATTTACGGCCAAATGGTCGTATTACTTTGTTGGACTTATTTGCGAATACTTAATTACGACGGTAATAACAATTAGTCGCGACAAGAGATCCCCGAGAAAAAAAGCGATAACCTTGATATCGAAAGGAAAAATGTTTGCGCGAAAAGGCACCTTATCAGGCGAGTGTTTTATCGTGTCGGCTAAAATCTGCGATAAAATGTGATGCTTTTGCCAAGAGCTGGATATTTAAGAAGCACGAGGCAGCAACATGAATTACATAGTAAAAGCCTTAATTGAGTAAACGAATGATCCATTAACGTTCGCTATTATTTATAAAATCTTTCTATGTCAGCATTATTATTTATGTACAGCTAAAGATACGGTTTAAAGATTAGGAATTAAGTGGCCCCAATAAGTGTCGTACAAAATTGACGATGAGATTCTAAAATAATTGCACTTTACAAGACGTGCACGGCAATATTGTACAAAGAGAATGAGATCTCGGCAAATCCATTATCCGTTTTCAATTTCTCATGCTGCAGAATTAATTAACTCGAGAGCTACTTTGACATTCTTGCTTAAAAAAAGTTTGCGGTATTTAAAGTGCTCGAAATAATAAATCGGCTATCTATACATTTAGTGCCAGGAAATGAACTATTCTGTATAAGTACACGTTAGTTCATCTATATGTTATCGCGATCGTGGAGATTGACTGATATATACGATGAGATCACGACAAAAACAAAATACATCGCGTATGCATGTCCATGATAAAACACCGCGATATGTAGTCGCGACGAAGCGTCGTAAACTCTAATTCAACGATGACTGTGCGATGCATCAATGACGATAAATTTAAAAGCGTAGTTACGTGCACGCTATTGCATGGTCGGTATGATTCATTAGGCGTAGGCGTGCAAAAGAATATACTGCAAAAATATACGGCAAACGCGAAATGCTAAACGTTTATAAAATAGAAACAGTATTTCGCGTGTATCTAAAGCTTGTGTGTGTGACGTTATTCCTCCATATAATAATTCAATAATTTGCAAATAGCCCGGAATGATATAAAAATATAAACGACGCCCGCCTGGAGTGTAGGGAGGTCCAGGTTCAAATCCTGGCTGAGGTAAAATTTTTCGCAACAAATTCTTAACATTAAAATTAATTTCACTCTCTTTAGAAAGGACCAAAATCCATGGTCGAAAAATGTCGCGATTCGCAATATATTAATTTAAATTAAATATTGGCCAGAGCTGAGTCGAAACAAATCTCTTCTGTGGGATAAAGATATAAACTTCTCTTTTTTTCTTCAATTAAAAAATAATCCATGAATATTTATAAACGCGCGTAAAATAAAAGTATTAAAAAACGTTAATTAAAAGGGCTAATAGGAGTTAACGCGGAAGACAGTGCGCAATAAAATCGATAAACCGATTTAATCATCTTCTAGTTAATTTAATATAATAAAATTCAAAATATAACGTACGTTTCGGCTAACTTTTTAGCCATCTTCAGCATAGAGACTGACGAAATAAAGCTTCAGCCATGCATTATAAGAGTCCAGCTGCAGTCAATAGGTGAGAAAACTCAAAAAATTACTCCAATGTAATGTAGAGTCTATTCCCACACAGTTTAGAGACTAGATGGTGATAGTTGGTTTCCATGACCGCAGAAAACACTCGAAACACCGCATACAATTTAATATAAAAAAGTATTAAAGTAGCACTGATTTATCAGCTTGATTTATAATAGCAAGATATCTATTCTTATTGTAATTAATCCTTTAAGCGTATCGCATAACAGTTAATGGTTAAAAAATATAAATCGTAAAAGTAATTATAACTTACAAAGAACACGGTACAATCAAGTACAATACGACGAATAAAATAGCAAATTGCTGGTTTGGTATCTTTGAAAATCAAGGACGAAGAACGGCGACATAAAATCATACACCATGACGCGAATGAGAAAAGTGTAAATTGCACGATCTACGCGCACGATTGCTTCGTCGCCGTGAATTTTTCTGCAAAATAGGCCTCTCATTGTTAACGATATCCGAGCTGAAATCGATATCGCGTCGCGGCTTAGGATTGCGTGTAATTAGCACCCTCGTCACGCGACCTTCGCGAGGGATTGAGCCAAACAGAAAATAATTTCCGCCCCGCGGCCTGATTGCGGACTCCGCGGCGGAATCCGAGATTCCCGTAACGAGTTCGCATGGAAATTTCAAATTGCTAACGATACCTGCGACACGTACGCGTACCGCGCCGCGGTGTGCGTATCGTCCGGATGTGCCGTAATTAGATTAGATTTACACAGAATAACTCGCGTGTTTACATTTCCCAACGGTGTAACGCAGAACTGTGCCACTCGCCCCGTTATCAATTCAGTTAGTCACACAACAGCGTATATGTACACGCTTCCACAGATAAGCCGGTATGCACTGTGTATACAATCCTCTTTTATGTTGCATAACGCTGTTACGATATAGCCGAAAGAAAGATAGATGCGTAATGTAATGCGATAACGTTATTTCGCGCTAACTCAAAATGTATTTTAAGAACTGAAGAGAAGGAGGCGAGCACCGAGTTTGCATAAAAGCGTTCGTTTGTAATAATAGGATAACTAGATTAGAAATTAGGTGACAGTATAAACTGGATTAGAAGTTTCTCTAAGCGATGCATATTAATGCAAACTCATAAAGCTCGCCGTGAAGTTTCGAGCGGTCTTGGAACGGAAACTTGGAGTTCCCTCGAAATTTTTGCAAGTTTAATTATCGGAACGGAAATTTCGAATCTTTTCAATGTTAGCGAGTTTAGCTGTTGTACCTTGTAACGGAAACTCTACCGAGGGCGACGATGAGCACGAGAGAGAAATAAGATTAACGCACAGTTCTGGCCAGATAATTTCTTGGAGAGAACAATTATTACAGCTTTGCTACCTCCGGGGCTTCGTGAAATACGCTGCCGGGCAATCTTCCGGCGTGGCTCCTCATTAAGTTTCAACCGGCCATTATATGTATCGGTGTTGCATGATCTACGTGTACATAGACATGCATTATTCAGCGATCGTTCGGCGATCGCCCTAGCAGAAACAGCATAATCCGTTTCACGTCCCGTACATAATTAACGAACGTATTGACCCGCGGAACTTTTAAGGAAAGAGTAATCGGCATAATCGCGGTTAGCGCAAAATGGTAATCGACGGATGAGATAATGAGAAACACGGTGGCAGGGTCGTAAGCATCAACAACGCGATTTGTTTCATCGTCCTTAATTAAAGCGACCTTTATTCGTTGCGCCCGGAGATGATGACCGTGACATGCGCTGATGAACAAAACTCCTTTTTAGCCGCGAAACACGCGGAAGTTGCAATCAATATCAAAATGCGACAAACTAAATTTAATTGCTAAAATAATTATCTATCTGTTTTACGTGCTATACTTATGTGATATGCGACAAAATTTGACGGAATAAGTGCTACTCAATGTACAAACGTTCTTCATGTTTAAATATTCTCCTTATATGTTATTATATTTTTTATCCGTCGTAATAGGGCTTATTAAACTTGATAGCTATCGATAACTAAATGCAACGGAAAAACTCAAATAACATTAATATCGATCAATAAATAGCAGATAATATAAGTAAGTAATTGAAGTAATAACTAAGACCGTGCTTATCGTTATCACATATAAGAATTTTATGATGACAATCGCGAGTGTTAAGGATGACATAATATCCTCGTAAATACGAGCGATATATCATGTTGCTAAATAAAGCTCATATCGCCACTCGGTTCGCCTTTTAAAAAGCATTATCTATGCCGTGAGCTATCTCACAATAACCATGGTGTTACAATGACCACGGTACCATTACGATAAACGATACGCGTAATAAGTACACACCACTATATGTACAAATGTTGTTATCGTTTGCCGGTACTATTAACTTGTGTAACGGGAGAAGATAGGACGTTAAGGCGATTCTACGAGGTGCGGTGATATTTGACATGATAATACAAGTGTAAGGAGTGGTAGTCCGGTTGACGGTTGTCTCATATGTGCGCGGAGAGATAGCAAAACGAGATGCAGAAACGAAGGAATTCGCAGAGTTTGCATAATGCGGCGGGTGTGGTGGAAAATGTAGGTGACAGCGCAATGGACCGGCGTGAACCTGAACCTGACAAACGATATCTCCCGGATAATAAATTCGATTATTAACGGTCGATCTGTTACGATTTTAACTTTGTTAGAGTAATAGATTCGAGTCGTCATGATTTGCATGCAGGATATTTATTCATTTCGCTTAATCATACTTCTCGAGAGATTATTCGGCCCGCGTGTAATTACAAATTATTACAAGCATAATTAAAATGGATAGAGTCATTGGAATAATGCGAATTCTTTGAAATATAAATAGCTGCAATACAGGCAAAACATATTTACCGATCTGACTGCACATGTTTTCCCCGGATATTATTAATACAAATATAATTTAACGAACAGAAATCAAAAGACATGGAAATTAAAGTGTAAATAACATAAAACATAATTAATTACAAATTATCATGTAAAATCATATTAAATAATAATTTTAATTCATAACTTATTATAATGTTTCTACATTATAATGTGGAAACTATTACGAGGGAGAGAAGCAACGCGTATTCACGGAGACATTGGGGGTTTTCCAGCAAGCGACACAAATCGACACAAGCATCGTTCTATCTTTCTTTTTTGGCAATGAGTAACAAAGATAAAACGATACTTGTGTCGACTTGTGTCGCTTGCTGGAAAACCCCCATTATTCGTTGACAGTGTTGACACTAATCATCTAAAATTCTAAACAATCGCGGATTAACCTACTTACCGACATTGTAAGCGTATTTACAAGTTTACAAATATACAGATCGGAGGATCGCTTGAGAGTCTTCCGCCGCGGTTCGACACGGTTTGTTTAATAGGATATTTTCGGGCGAGGGCGGCTTCCTCTAACACACGCGCCTCGCGAACTTTTGCGCGAACACACGTGCATTTGTGACGCACGAAGCACGCTCACGCATGTTCACAATGATTACGCGAAGTTCGGCCTTTCTACATCGAATTGCTTGTATCGAGGTATTTTTGCGCGGTATTTTTGCACGTCTGCAAATTATCACAATCGTTGCACCGATCACAAATTATATACGTTAATATTGCAGGCAGATGGAATATATATCAGTATAACAAATTACTAAACGTAATAAACAATTGTTCTTGCTGACAAACTATGGAAGATTACCGAGTCTTAAAGTTTAACGGTAAGAATACATAAACAATTTTTCAGTAAATATTGTAATCCGGTTTGCACAACAGCTGCATTTTGCAAGCGACGCACACATACTATACGAAATAATAATAATTATTATTTTATTTTCACTCTAGATTACATTAGTAGTTATGTTAAAATTTTCTAGATTGCATTAGTAGTTATGTTAAAATTTACATAGAATTTACATAGGTAAATTTTAGCATAAGTTCTGACAAAATTAATTATTCTAATTGTATACTCAGATCCGTTAACATTGGAAAAATGAGAAGGAAAACTAACATCTCTCATTTCCGTGACACAAGAACCATCGAGCAGAATGAGAAGTGAATACTTAATGACGCACAGTTTTCCTCGTACTCATAAACGCGATTGTATTACTGATGACACATCGAATTAACACATTTCCAACAGCTTTGCGTCTTTTTAATGTAACCGAGCACAAAGGCGGCGCCGTTCCCCCGATATTTACACATAAATTATCTTATCATCTTATCGGAGAGGCGCACACCTTGCAATCACGCAAAACCGCCGCGTAATGTCTCTTTACAGCACCGTCTATAAATATGAACTTCGAGGACACCGTCAGCGGCGAAGTCACGGCGAAAGAAGATCCATTAGTAGCGATCGATTAATAATAGCTGTGACTTCGTTAAAGTCGAGATTCGCACGCGGCTAATACGCTCGGGAGCGCCTATTTACGTCCTTATCGCAAAAGACAATTTAATCCCAGCCGACAAACCTCGGCACTCCAAGCATAAACATCGTAATAAAAGATAGCGGTTGTAAAACCGCGTGCGGCATATACGGAAAGGGCGTAATCGTATTTATATTAACGTCGTAACAACGTCGATAGCGAGGTAATGCCTTGTATCGAGCCATTGTAATCGCGTTCGCGCGTACACAAAAGCGCGTATGTGTAAGGAGAAACCAGCGCCACGATGGTAAATCACGCCGATAAACTGTAAAGCGAGATACGCTATCTATTACTGCACCGATAAGAATAAATCAGAGAATCGATAGATCAATCCGGAAAGCCATAGTCGATTAAGCTCCCCGCCCGGCGAGTCGGTGACAATGTCACAAATTTCACGCTGATTATATTGTACATAACTCACTTTTATTTCGCGATAATTCGGTCATTGAATCAGTCGTCGATGCAGCTGTTCCGTGATGAAATTACAAAACTGCCCCAATAAAATTAACTACGCGAATATAATTGACGCAAAATATCGCGATTAAATACGTGCATTTTTATGACGTCGTAACAAACGTTATGATCTGTGATGGATATTTTTTTATTCAGAATATAATAAAATAGACTCATTGGAAAGAGAGAAGAAACTCTTTAATCGATAGACATTATTCTAAGAAACAGATTCTTTAATAAAGTTGGAAACGAATTAGGAAAATATCTCCAAGTTTCAATTACCTCCAATTTTCGTGTATTTTAATAAATTTTAAATTAAAGTATAGCTAACGAATGTTATGATCTGATCAATATTTTTTTTATCCGAAATATAATAAAATAGATTGTCATCGGAAAGAAAGGAGAAAATCTTTTTTCATTACTCTGAGAAATAGATTCTTTAATAAATTTCGAAACGAATTAGGAAAATATTTCCAATTTTCAATTACCTTCGATTTTCGTGTATTTTAGTAAATCTTAAGTTATAGGGTAGCTAACAAACGTTATAATCTGATGGATATTTTTTTATTCGGAATATAATAAGTATAGACTGTCATCGGAAGAAAAAAGAAGCTCTTCAATCGATAGACGTTATTCTGAGAAACAGATTCTTCAATAAATTTGAAAATGAATTAGCAAAACATCTTCGATTTTCAATTACCTTCGATTTTCATACATTTTAGTAGATCTTAAATTAGTAGTTCAAATTAAATAAGATTCCATCGTTCGCTCGCGCATTTACGCTCTAGATAAAAATTTTCTCGACGAAGAAAAAAATCCGAGGAGAAAAAGGTTTACAGCAAATGCCTTCGGATAACGTCGATAACGTCCTACAGTGATAAATAGTCACGTAGTTACGGATTAATTGTCGTAATAGGAGAACGCGCAAAGTTGACAGGTCACTGCATCACGGTCGCTCTTATTTACATAGAGATTAAATACTCCCTTGGCTCCCATTGCAGGCTATCCTCACGGTCGAGCTGACCTCGCACAACTTAAACGCTGCTTTCATTTAGAATCGAGATTCAAGATCAGAAATGTCATATAATACGATAAAATGCGCATTATTCTTCTCGGAAAATATAATTTCAAAAGATTTAGGCATTTTATTTGATTGCAATTCGTAAAACGTGTATCTGAATTGTTTAAATATCACATCAGAATATTTGGTAATAACCGCTCATAGCAACAATCCTGATCAAAAAGTGACATAATTTAACTCGAAAATATCGAGAGATAAATAACAATTGTAGGATGCGATTAAGTAACAAGATCTTACTGCTCCATTTGAATTAGAATCTTATTTCTTCATTTATAGCAGCGATATTTTTATTTTTCAAATAAAAGTTTTATTACCAAGATTTTAGTAATAAAAAATTTCATCAAATTTTCAAAAGAATCAGCCTCAAATCGATCGAGGAATCTGTTATTCAGATACCTCTTCGCTGAAATATATGCATGAAATCAAAATTGCATTTTTATATATTCTTCTAAATTCTACACAGCTCAAATTTTTTTATGTTATCTATTTTTCATCCTATTGTGCATTTACATCTGAAAATTTTGTTTTTCCTTACTAGAACTCACTTGTTGAAAAATTTACTTAAATTTTGCAAAAGGAGCAACGTATTTAGTAACTTCAAATAAATATTCTAAATAAATTCTACTTTGAAAACAAAACACTATTTTAAAAAACTTGTACACAGACCACACAGACCGTAAAAACAACACGCGCATTGTTCCGTTATCAGAGACAATTTGCAATAATTATTCAATCAACAGCAAAGTGATACTCTTATCAAATAGAATGCACAAAAATCTTTGTCATTACAGAATATTCCTTACATATTCTCTTTGTAAATTTTATAATTTCACATTTTTCATACATTATCCTTTTACTTCGGTATATTTTTGCGCGCGCGGCTTCTATCTATGGATAGAATTCTAAAATATCAATGGATAATGTGTAAAAACGTTAAACTATAAAAATAACAAAAAGAACGTGTAACATAATCGGAATAATTTCCTTCACATTATCTTGAATACTATGTTTTTCATTTAACGGCGGATTTTACTTTTTAATTCGAGATTCCATTATCGCGGCACATAGAAACGAAACGCTTCGTGAAATTTTAAGGAAATCTGCCACACAGACAGCATTCGGTTTCTATGTGTATTAGATTTTACAATAAAAGAGAAAAACAAGTAAGAGACAATAAAGGCTAATCTACAATGTGCTCTTTGCTTCCTGTTTCTTGCTCTTTGCCTCTTGCCTCTTTGCTTTTCCACGCATTGTTTTACAGACAATCGTGTTTCTTGTGTCTTCCGAAGTTCGTCAACTTTTATCTTGGATGACAGAACGAATAAACATCGCATTACGCGACATAACCAAAAATTGACAAAAGGCAAAAAGCAAGAAACAAGAAGCAAAGAGCACATTGTAGATTAGCCTTAAGAGCCGACGTTGATTACGCAAAACAAATACGTAATTATACAAAAGTCGAAATAATGAAACGTCAATAGCAAGATAAAAACGTCGATGTTTCGTTATCAGAGACAATTTGTAATAATTATTCAATCAACAACAAAGTGATACTCTTATCAAATAGAATGCACAAAAATCTTTGTCATTACAGAATATTCTTTACATATTCTCTTTGTGAATTTTGCCAATATTTTCGGAGACAAGATAAAAAAGATAATACGCGAATCAGTAATCGTAGAATACAAAACTACCTAAATATCAGATATCAAGATAAAGTCGGCCGAAAATTTGCCGAAAATTCAAGTTTCTCCATTTATCCGCATCCTTTTAATTCATCAAAACCCCCTTTCCAACCCAATCATAATTTATTATTATACTCGTGAAATTATTTCAATTTTGGATACTCTTGTCGCTATGTGCGACTATCGACAAACATTCTGATACGTCTCATACGTTTACACGTAAAGAAATATTCTGACGTTATACGGAAAGAAATCCAGTCGGATACACACTTCGCAAATTGCCCGCCAATTATCCCGGCTTCTCTCGAGTGTACCGTCTCGAGATGGATCGATCTACGAGCGAAACGCATGCGTTTCCGTCGAGCCGCGTGTCGAACGCCACGATGCATTACGAGCGGAGGAGCGGAGTGTAACAATCTCGCAGCCGAGAACAACGAAGGAAACGAACAAAACAGATTTCAAGGAGACGTTTTCAGAATTCCGTGCGTTCGCGTTGATGAGCGAGCGAAATGATGACGTTCAAGAGGCGAATCCTCCGACGAGCTCGAACTGATAAGCCAATGGCACATACAAAAACGTAAGCAGTAAGAAAATCAACATTTTTTATTTGCTACTGCTTACGTTATTACCTTACTGCTTGATTGTGATTGGTCGATTTACTTATTGCTTACGTCTTACTTATTGCTTACGTTTTTCTGTGTGTCATGACCCTTATGGGCCATCTACAATGAGTCGCAGTCGTAAGAGTCGTAAGAAATTGATCAATCACAGTTCATTATTCTCTTTGCGATCAAAGAATAATGAACTGTGATTGGTCAATTTCTTACGACTCTTACGACTGCGACTCATTATAGATGGCCCTTTAGGGCCATGGCACACAAAAAAACGTACGCAGTAAAACTTAAACTTAAGCGAATCGACCAATCACAATCAAGACTTAAGAACGCCATCTTAAAACTCAAAACTTATAATTGGTCGATTCGCTTAAGTTTAAGTTTTACTGCGTACGTTTCTTTGTGTGCCATGGCCCTTACGAGCACGACACGCATCGTAATATTTTAAGTAATAAGAAGGATAGAATACTATCCTTTTGATTAGACTTTTATTTAGGAATTCGATTAATCAGAACGAAGAGAATGAGGATTACGATTGTCTGATTGGTCGAACTCTAATCTCCAATTCGCAAACCTTAATCTTGAATGCCTAGTATATAAGACTGCGTTCGGAAACATCATCCGAGGTCTCTCATGTGTCATTTTATCCTTATTTAACATTCGGTGAACAACAAGGATAAAATGCTACATGAGGGCACTCGGGTGATGTTTCCGAACGCAGTCTAACACGGGCTTTAAAGTACGTCTTATAAGTTAGCAGAAGAAAGTGAGCAGAATCAATCTTTACGTTGTTGTTATGTACAATTTCGTTGCTATATATATAGTACCGTCCATAAGTTCCCGGACACCTCAAAATTTTGCAATAGATACATAAAACTTAAATAAACCATATACCTTGTGATTTTCTGAACCTCAAGTGTTCATTTAGTTTTTTGTTTCATCAAAACACTGTATCATAGGAGAAGTATAAATAAATATAGTTCAATCAAATTTTGGAATCTTATTTCGAAATTTTGAGGTGTCCGAGAACTTATGGACGGTACTGTATATATGTATATACAGGTTTTCCATAAAGTCAGTTGCCACCCCTATATTTCGGAAACGGCTCAAAATTATAAAAAACCGCGTAACACATGTTCGATCATTTCGAGGGGCTACTCTTTTAACCCTTCGTTGTCATACTGGGTCAAATTGACCCGTCGTCCGACGGCTTCGAATTTGAAGCATTATATCGGTACGGCGTGACTCATGATGGAGCTTAACGCGTCATTTACCGAAAGTTTGAAGACTCCTGTGTAGGTTGAGACGATTAGGCTATTGAAGAAAGCGTTAGAACAAGTGCGGCAGCTGTTAAAACAGGATCGTGCGTAATCGTGGGTCATTTTGACCCTATAGTGTGACAAAAGTGTTGTTTCGGCAAAACAATTTTTTTGCATATTCGTCAATGTTAAAAGTATCTTCCAAAATTTTTTCGCATATTCTGCAATGTTTAAAGTATCTTCCAAAATTTTTTCGTTCGAATCGGATGGATAGTTTTAAGATGGCAGCTATTTTAAAATTGACTGGGTCAAATTGACCCAGTGTGACAAACACGAGATTTCACTGAAGTGTGACAACAAAGGGTTAAGGAAGTTGAGGAGGTTGCTCCCCCAAGGGGGGGAAGGCCCAGGGGCATCTCAACTTAAAAATTTCAAATGGAATCCCTATATTGTAGTATATCATTTGAAAGAGCATAAAAAAAGAAAATTTCTGGCGCAAACCAGAGGTCGATACGTTGATCCGTTCGGGAGTTATTTAAGGTCAAAGTTCGAAAAAGCCAATTTTTGACCCTAAGTAACTCCCGAACGGGTCAACGTATCGACCTCTGGTTTGCGCCAGAAATTTTCTTTTTTTATACTCTTTCAAATGATATACTACAATATATAGGGGGTTCCATTTGAAATTTTTAAGTTGAGATGCCCCTGGCCCCCCCAACCTCCTAAAGTTCCTTAACCCTTCGTTGTCACACTTCAGTGAAATCTCGTGTTTGTCACACTGGGTCAATTTGACCCAGTCAATTTTAAAATAGCTGCCATCTTAAAACTATCCATCCGATTCGAACGAAAAAATTTTGGAAGATACTTTTAACATTGACGAATATGCAAAAAATTTTTTTTGCCGAAACAACACTTTTGTCACACTATAGGGTCAAAATGACCCACGATTACTCGAAATAATCGAACACGTGTTTCGCGGTTTTTCATAATTTTGAGCCGTTTCCGAAATATAGGGTTGGCAACAGACTTTATGGAAACTCTGTATATACACACTAGAGTGGTACAATTTTTTTTACTTCATTTTGACGTCATGTCAGACATGGATTTTCGGAAAGAACATGAAAAATGATGAATTTTGGTTAAAAGAAAAAAAATTTAAATGAAAACTTATCCCCCCGTAAAAATCGGTGAAAATTGAAAAATTCGTTGAAAATGTATTTTTATTCATATTTCTCATAAAATACATAAGGTAAACGTCCCAGTGACCGGACACTTACACAAAAAGTTATTATTATTAATTTTAAATC
>NJRL01001615.1:4793-15858 GCA_003063815.1 Aphaenogaster rudis
AGCCTCTCCCCCTGCATCCCGCATTAAAAAAATAATCATATCCTAACTGCTTCAACCGCGGAGATATTAAACTAAAATGCCTAGACATTGTTTTATAACCTAACCTAACCTTAGGTCAGTCGAGACCGTGATCAATCGGACCGTGGTCCTTTCAACCTAACCTCTTGAAACAGACGTGTTCTAGGGCATTTCGACGTCTCCGTTCGCGCGGGAACTAGTTATATACGAGGGTGCGGGTATATAAAACAACGTCTAAGTACGTCTAACGTCTCTTTACATCTCAAAAATGGGCATGCCAAGTTTTTTAAACAATTTTTTTTAATTTTAAATTCTATTTTATTATTTGGCTAATTATGCTAATTTTATTATTTGTCTCTCATATCAATTTGATCTTATATCTCTTTCTTATTTCAGTTTAAATGTAATTGTTTTGATGCTAATAGATTACTACATGTCTAGTTGCATTAATTTCGTACTTGTTTTTTAACACTGTTAAACAATGGTGAGAAATTCCTTACTTTTTTATTCTATTTGTTGCATACGAGTTTAAATTTATGTAATAATAAAATTATGTAATAATAAACTACTTGGCTAATTATATATAATGATCTCATATTTGTTTTTGAACTTCTTCTTCTAGTACCGTCTCCTTACAGAAGGTTGGCGACCATCATGTGGTATTCCTTTATTCTGCGCGCGCCGGATCAACGCAGCCACGTCGCGAATACTGAACCACTGCCAGAGATTCCGCATCCATGAGAACCTTTTCCGACCGATTCCGCGTTTTCCTTCCAACTTGCCTTCGATGATGTAGGAGGTTATACTTGTTGTTTCGGAAGATGTGACCAAAGTACGCAGCTTTTCTTCGCTTTATGATCGTCAGGACTTCGCGTGATTTCCCGGCTCGGCGGAGCACCTCAACGTTGGTGACGTGGTCCACCCACGGTATCCTCAGCATTCTGTGGTACATCCACATCTCGAATGCTTCTAGTCGGTTCATCGAGGACACTTTCAGCGTCCAGCCCTCCACACCGTGGAGCAGCACCGACAGTACGTAGCACTTCACGGTACGCCATCGTGTCCCAAATCGGAAATTGCGGCTGCATACGAGATTTTTCATCTTCTGGAACACTCTCCTCGCAACTTCGATTCTGGTTTTAATCTCGACGTCAGGGTCCCATTCTTCATTTAACCAGCAGCCAAGGTACTTGAATCGCGGTACTCTTTCAATCTGGTTTCCATCCAAGATGATTACAGCATTGTCAATCCTGTGTTTGCTGACAACCATGATCCTCGTTTTCTGGATGTTCATCTTGAGTCCGAACTCTCTGCTCTCTTCGTTGATTTTGTCCATAAGAAATTGAAGATCCTCTAAGTTGTCAGCGAGAACCACGGTGTCATCTGCGTAGCGGATGTTGTTGAGTCGCTTGCCGTTGATCTTGATTCCCCTATCGACTTCCTCTAGAGCGTTTTGGAATATAGCTTCGGAATACAGATTGAAGAGGGCCGGTGACAGAATGCACCCTTGTCTTACCCCTCTCAGTATCTTGAATTTCTCAGTGGTGTGGTCTCCTACCCTAATCTGAGCTGTTTGATTCCAGTACAGTTACAGTTACAGTTTTTTGATAATGTTGATGTCTTTACTGTCGAGCCCGATGCGTCTGAGTTGATTGATGAGGATGTCGTGTTTTACATTGTCAAAGGCTTTCTCAGTCGATAAAGCAAGCAAAGACACTCTTCTGCTGGTCAAGACACTTCTGAACAAAAACCTGAACAGCAAACAAAGCATCCCTTGTCCCCAAGCCGTTCCTAAATCCAAACTGAGTTTCACCAATATTTTCCTCTATTTTCCTTCATAATCGAGTGTGCAGGATTCTCAAAAACACTTTCAGTGCATGGCTCATGAGGCTGATAAGCCTGTAGTCACTGCAGCGTTTCGCGTTCGATTTCTTGGGCAGGCTAATGCAAGTGGATTTCAGCCAGTCCGCAGAGATGTTCCCAGTGTTATAGATGTAGTTGAACATCTTCAAGAGGATGCCGTTGTTATCGATGTCAATCAGCTTGAGCAGCTCCGCGTTCACTTCATCCGGTCCGACTGTTTTGCCAGGTCTTGCTTGACTTAAGGCTTTCCTCACTTCCTCTTTGAGTATTTCTGGACCCTCCAGTTCTTCATCTATGTCATCGGACACTGAGCGGTCGTCTCTGAAGAGTTCTGTGATGTAGGCCTTCCAGACTTTTACTTGTTCCTCCTTGTCCACGACAAGTTTATTGTCGTTGCCAACCAACTTCGCGACAGTTATTTTCCGGGTGGTGATCGTCACTTCCTTCACTCTTTTGTGGAGATTAAAACTGTCATGCTTATTTTCAAGCTCTTCTATTTCTTGACACTTTGCATTGATCCATGCTTTCTTTGCTTCTATAATTCTCCTTCTGATAGTTCTCTGGATGTTTTTGTAGGTTGCTTCATCGTTCTTGTGCCTTCTCCGTTGTTCCATTAAGTCGAGAATTTCGTTAGTCATCCATTCTTTTTTCCTTTCGTTTGTCTGGAGGCCAAGCTGTTCCACTGCTGTCTCCCGGAGTGTCTTCTTCAGTTGTTTCTAAGTTTCCTCCACATTGAGTTTAGGCCGAGCGTTCAAGTTCGCAATTTTGTTATTCAGAATGTCTGAGAAGTTGTTTCTGATATCGGCATTCTTCAGACTATTAATGTTAATTCTTTTTACCTGCTGTTTTCTTTGCTGTATTTTCAGACGAAGTCGGATTTCCGCAACAACTGGATTGTGGTCTAAGTTGATGTCAGCACCCGGGTACGTTTTCATGCTTTTGACACAGTTTCAGAAACGTCTGTTGATCATGACGTAGTCAATCTGGTTCCTGAGTATTGCATTGCCTCGGGCACCGTCCAGTGGGGATCGCCAGGTGTACAGGCGTCGGGGTGGCAGCTGGAACGATGTATTCATAATGGCCAGCTCCTTCTCCTGACAGAATTGCAGCAGTCGGTCCCCTCTTTCGTTTCTCTGCCCTAGTCCGTGCGGGCCCACAATCTTATCAACCTGCCCTTGGCCGATTTTGGCGTTCAGATCGCCCATAACTATATTAATGTCATGATCTTTAAGTGTTCTCATCAGGTTTTCTATTTCTTCGTAGAATTCTTCGACCTCTTCCTGCGCTTTGTCGATAGTTGGTGCAAAGATCTGAATCAAATTGATGTTCTTAGAATGCCCTTTTAATTGGAGAAGCATGCAACGTTCGGAGAATGATACGAAGTTGATGACATACTTGACCAGGCGCCGCGACACAAGGATGGCCACTCCATGTCTGTGGTTGGCGTCGTCTTCAGAGCTTCCAGAGTAGTACATCGTCGCTCCCTCAGTTCTGAGCTGCCCGTTTCCAGACCACCGGATCTCTCACATCCCTAAAATGTCAAGATTCACTCTCTGCATTTCTAAGGTCGCGTTCCTTAGTTTCTCCGCCTGAAACAGAGTCCGGACGTTTTACGTCGCTATCCTGAGCGGTTTGCGCTTATTGCGTTTGTTGACCAGTCGCATACTTTCCAAGTGAGGCCTGGTTCCTACCTCTTCTTGGCCGGTAGCATATTTCTCACCTCCAAGCCCGGGAACCTCAAGGCACCGGTTGCTAACCGGGTCGCATGGCACATCACTTTCCTTATTTTGTACTTCCATGATGATTTACTAGAGGCATTGATAGGTGCAGTGGAGCCCCTGGTCCTTCTGCACATTCTTAGTCAGCCGCCCATTTTGGGTCAGACGCTGTTTATAGCCGCCCATTCTGGGTCAGACACTACGATTTTCACCATATCTGGCTATCCTCATCTAGTTTGGCCTGCAGGTCGATGCAGTTTCCAAGGTGTGGCAATGTGGAGCCATAGATGAGAACTGGGTGCCCTGTGGGGACCAGTCACCTCCAACCATCTGCTGACTACGTCTCCAGATGCGACCGTTCTTGGTGTTTTTGAACAACTTATATTTAAACTGATTATTTAAAAACGTTTTTGGTTTTATTTACAATGCTCGGCAAATGTATTATCGCAGGTCTCTACAATATGTACAAGGGACGGCGGAGGCGCGCGTTGCATGCGGTTTCCGTTCGTTCCGGTGCCTCGCGGCACTTGCAATAGGCACAGGTGATCGAATCTATTTTTGGCCTTTTCCGATAAGGCCGTGTCGCGACGATGTTTACAATCGCGGCCGCGGCGATAGACGCGGGGTGTCAGACTCGGCGCGGCGCGGGCGGCTCGCGTAGTTGAACTAAGGCTCTATAAACGTGAGTATTCTCGTCCGCCATTTTGGATCCAACCATATGTGAAAACATAACCTTTCAAGGAACCTTTTCGTAAACGTCAATACGCTTTTCGGTCTCGTATCCCACACAGCATAAAACTTGACAGAAATGTTTCAAAGTTTCAGAAATGTTTTAGAAACGTTTCTGAAACTTTAAAACATTTCTAAAATATTTCTGTTAAGTTTTGTGCTGTGTCGGATTTTCTGCTTCCAAAATGACTGGCTGCATTGCAATTAATTGCAGTGTTGAATGTGAATTTTAACGTTACCAAAATTAACATCCCCAGTCTAGTTACTTTCAGAATGGGAGCACTGCCAAACTATACTATACGTGCTCTCGTTCCTCCCTTTTTTGTTCTTTTCCCCACGCACGCTTACTTATCACTTCCGTTCTACTCTTTAATAAAGATAGTCGTTTACTTTAATCGCTCGCATAACTTTATTCAAAAGATCCAAACCTCTATCAGGTTATGAGCCCAGGACAAGCATCGGGAAGTAAGAATATCACGCTCAGTAAGCTTCGCTTTAATCGCGTCAATATATTCGACATTCGGTAGTGTGCGCGCCGACACAGCATCACGTAACCTAAAAGTGCCACGTCGCCACGTGCATTGGATCATCCGTGTCTTTCAGTGCGGGACAAAAGCAATCGAACACTAGAACAAAGTCAAAGACAATCGAGTCATGCCTACGGAAAATCCACCTGCCACACCGGGCAGTTCAAGCAGTTTTTTCCCCATTATGGATAAGTTACAAGGACGTGCGAATTATAACGCGTAAAAATTCGCCATGCGCGCATACCTGGAACACGAGGACTTGTGGAGATGCGTAGAGGGAAGCGCCGAATACGTCGCAGACATGAGAAAAATGACTCGTGCGCGATCGAAAATCGTGTTAGCTATCGACTCGATTAATTACATTCATGTGCAGAATAGCACAACACCAAAAGAGGCATGGGACAGTTTGAAAGCAGCGTTCGAGGACTCAGGCTTAACTCGCAAAGTGGGACTACTACGTGCTTTAGTGACAACTCAGTTGCAAAATTGTGACTCCACGGAAGAGTACGTGAATAAAATAATTACAACGGCTCACAAGCTCAACGCTCTCGAGGTTAAATGACTGGGTCGGGACATTATTACTCGCCGGCCTCCCCGAAGAGTATCAGCCCATGATTATGGGAATCGAAAGCTCAGGAGTTAAAATAACGGGTGATTCAATAAAAACCAAACTGTTCCATAACGTAAAACATAAAGCTACAGTAAAAAACACAGACGGCGAAAGCGCGTTTCACACCAGACGCTTTAACAAGCCAAGAGTGAACAGTGATAAACGCGGGCCGTGATGTTTTTCGTGTAATAAATACGGGCATATTGCAAATGACTGTCGAAGTGGAAACAAAAACGTGAAATCGCATAATAAACAAAGCTCATATCACAAGGCCTTTTATAGTGCGGGCGAGAGTAATGTAGAAAAAAAACGCGGCTAGTACGTTGACTCGGCGTCAACCAGACGTATGTCCGGAGAAAAAGATAATTTTCACGTTCGACAATCGTGCGCGAGTTGCGAGATCGGAACTGCCGGCGGAAAAAGACTAAAATCGTGTGAAAAGGGTTGCGTAAAAACCCAAGTGATCGTGAACAACGATGTAGATGAAGTAAACATAACTGACGTGTTGTATGTGCCTAATCTGGAGGCAAATCTCCTAACGGTAAGCAAGCTGACCGACAAGGAGCTGGAGGTGCTCTTCAGGGATCAAGGGTGCGTCATCAGCGATAAATCCGGAAGGATCATGGCGACGGCGACCAAGTCACAAGGGCTCTACAAATTAGACACACCGCAGCAACATGCTCTCATAACGAACGCGTGCAGCAGCAGAATCTGGCACGAGAGATTGGGCCACCTGAACAGAAACGCGATGGCACAACTCTCCCAAAGTATGGTAACTGGCTATGACCTCAAGGGCACGGACAAGGAAACATGCATCGCATGTGTTAAAGGAAAACAAGCAAAAACCCCGTTTAAGCACTCTGGTAAGCGAGCTTTAGAAATTCTAAACTTAGTACACACTGACTTGTGCGGGCCTATGGAAACAAAGTCCATAGGAGGGGCAAGATACTTCCTCACTTTTATAGATGACCACTCAAGGAAAGCGTTCATTTTTTTCTTACAGTCGAAAAATGAAGTTGCAAATGTATTTACTGATTACAAATCTTTTGTAGAAAGACAGACGGGCAAGCAAATCAAGGTTATAAGATTAGACAACGGAAGAGAGTATATAAACTCTGAATTGAAGGAATTGTTGACGAAGGAAGGGATCAAGCATCAGACAACTATACCATATACCCCCGAACAAAATGGCGTCGCCGAGAGGTACAACAGGACCGTAGTTGAGAAGGCACGAAGCATGCTCGCAGGAGCAAATCTACTCACTCAATTCTGGGCTGAAGCCGTGGCAACTGCGACGTACCTCATTAATCGATCGCCAACAGTAGCGCTAACGAATGTTACGCCAGAAAAAGCGTGGACTGGAAAAAACCGGACATCGCTCATCTCAGAATATTCGGGTCCAAGGCTATGGTACGGGTACCAAAAGAAAAGCGCAGAAAATGGGATTCAAACTCCCAAGAATACATCTTTCTTAGATACGAAGAAAACTCTAAGGCTTATCACTTAATGGACGAATCAACAAAGAAAATAATAAAGGCCAGGGATGTGATTTTCATAGAAGGAAATCAAAAATCAACAGCAGTTAAGACGGATGAAGCCAGCACCCAAACACTGCATTTCGAACCTCAAGTCATCGAGACCTTCGCTGAAGATGGAGAGGAGAGACAAGCGGAGGAAGAGCGACAAGCAGAAGAAACAGATAGCAACGCTGCGACGGTAGTTTTCAGTGACGACGAGCCGCCCAGGCCAAGTGCGGCAGCAACTCCAACCAGACGACCACCAGTTTCAAGAAGACTATTCACAGAGGACATATCACAAGGAACAACGCCTAAAAGGTCCAGTAGGAAACCTAAACCTAGAAAGTTTCCAGACTACGTGACATACTTGTGCAGCGGAGAGGCTTTTACCGATCCCGATAGCTTCGAAGCGACCATGGATGATCCAGCTAGAGAAGAATGGAAAAAGGCGCTGAAATATGACATGAGTTCACTCGAGTCAAACAATACATGGAGTCTGATGGAACTACCAGTTGGAAAACGCGCCATAGACACCAGATGGGTGTTCAAAAGAAAATTCGACGCAAACGGTAATCTAGAACGCTACAAAGCAAGATTAGTAGCGAAAGGATGCTCTCAGCGCCCAGGAAGCGATTATCATGAGACATACGCGCCAGTAGCCAGATTCGCTTCAATAAGAATGTTATTAGCAATGGCAGCCAGAGACAACATGGATATCGATCATTTAGACGTAGACGCAGCCTTTTTAAATGGGGACCTCAGAGAAGAAGTCTACATCAAACAGCCTGAGGGATTTATCAATCCAAAGCACCCAGAGAAAGTGTGCAAATTGCAAAAATCTCTATACGGACTTAAGCAAGGAAGCAGAGCCTGGAACGACAAATTAACCAACACTCTAATTGAGATGGAATTCACTCAACATACATCATTATCTATGTCGATGATCTCCTCATCATCACCAAGGACAAAAAAGAAAAAGAAAGCATCAAGAAGATGCTGCGATTAAGATTCAAAACAAAAGATCTGGGACCGATTACACAATTCCTCGGAATGAACATTCATCGCGACAGAGATCAAAGAACTCTAAGCATAAAGCAAAGAGATATGCAGAAGAAATACTTACTAGATTCAATATGGCCAGCTGCAATCCCGTTTCAACGCCACTGGATCCAGGACAGAAACTGACGACAGCAGAAGAGCCACTAAAAAAGGACGAAAGGAAAGAAATGGAAAATATTCCATTCCGAGAAGCAATTGGGAGCTTGCTTTACCTTAGCCAGACGTCGAGACCAGATATCAATTTCGCAGTCAATTTGCTCAGCCGCTTCACAACAAATCCTACAAAGCAACACTGGGAAGCCGTGAAGCGCATCATGAGATACGTCAAAGGCACAATAGACGCATCGCTCACGTACGGAAAAGAGGAAAGCTCGAAGTTGACTCTCAGCATACAATCCGACGCAGACTGGGGGAACGAGGTAAATCAAAGACGCTCCATCACCGGGTTCGTCACGATGCTCAACGGCGGACTAATCTCCTGGACATCGAAAAGACAAACGACGATTGCCCTTTCGACAACAGAGGCCGAATATATGGCGCTCTCAGCAGCAGCACAGGAGATACTATGGGCGAGAAATCTTCTAAAAGAACTCAAGGATCCACTCGCCGAAGAACCGACAAAAATCTATTGCGATAACCAAGGTGCAATAGATCTAGCCAAAACTGCAGCCTACCGATCAAGGACCAAATATATTGACATCAGGCATCATTTTCTCCGACATCATGTGAACAGAAAGGACATCGAGGTTCATCACGTGCCGACGGACAGGATGATTGCCGACAGCCTCACGAAAGCCTTGCCCAAGGCAAAGCACGACGAGTGCAGAAGATTAATGGGGCTTATCAATTAATAATTTTGGCTTCACTTTGCAAATTCAAAGGAGGGTGTTGAATGTGAATTTTAACGTTACCAAAATTAACATCCCCAGTCTAGTTACTTTTGGAATGGGAGCACTGCCAAACTATACTATACATGCTCTCGTTCCTCTCTTTTTTGTCCTTTTCCCCACGCACGCTTACTTATCACTTCCGTTCTACTCTTCAATAAAGTCGTTTAATTTAATCGCTCGCATAACTTTATTCAAAAGATCCAAACCTCTATCATGCAGTAATAGAAACGAAAAAGTTTCAGTTTAATAGAATCGATATTTAAGCTAAATTTTTAGATTAATCGCGAGACCGAAAAGCGTATTGACGTTTTCGAAAAGGTTCCTTGAAAGGTTATGTTTTCACATATGGTTGGATCCAAAATGGCGGACGAGAATACCTACTTTTATAGAGCTCTAGTTGAACGTTCGCGTTTGGAGGTTCGCGGTACGGGCCGCGGGGGTTGGGGTGCACAGCTTCGCGGATTACGGGGAATCGGCGTCGTGTTTCCCGGAACCCTCCTGTTAATTCGTATTTCGCAGCTTGCGAGAATCGCAAGCGAAAAAGTATTCGGGTTTTTCGGATCTTTGGCCGGGTGGCAGAGAAGCGGTAGATCTCGCCGGTAGCGCCCGAATATCACTGGTAGCGTCCTGTGATTGAGATCGGGAGACTGCGTTCCCCGGTAACCCCCGGATACCGCAGGTAGCTCCCTACGGCCGGAACTCAATTGTGGTAGGATCGGATAGATTCCAATTCTCTCTGGTAATGCCCGGGTACCACGGGTAGCGCCCCGTGGCTGAAATTAGATCGGAAATGGATTTAGCGAAATTCTCGGTGTCGCCGGTAGCTCCCAGATATCACTGGTAGAGCCCTGTGATTGACACGTCAAATCCTTGGGAACGCTTGGTTTCTGCCGGTAGCTCCCGGATACCGCAGGTAGCTCCCTGCGGCCTAACTAAGGAAACTAAGCAAGACAGATGTCTGGGTATCACCAGTAGCGCCCGGATGCCTCGGGGAGCCCCCCGAGGTTGATACTCAGATCTGGTGTGCGAGACGGATGCCTGTCTGCATCGCCGGTAGCTCCCGGAAATCTCAAGTAGCTCCCTAAAATCTAATCGTCGCAGCTGTCGGCTAGGTTGCTGTCGGAATCTGGCGGATGTGGCTCGGTGGATGGTTTGCTCAAGAGTGATTTCTGCTCGACCAGAGCAGGATCTTTTATACCCGGGTCGGTCCGGATTTCGGGTCGGTTCGGTAATCGGATCGACCGACCTCGGGTCGCGGAGTGCTCTCGTCGGCAGATCTCGCGTTCTCGCGATCGTTCTCCGGATCGGCGGACTTCGGGCGGCGGAGTTCGGTCGTCGGCGGTTCTCGTGCCGTTGATTTTGGCGGCGTGGCTTGGCGACGGCGATGGCCAAGTTTTGGCGCGGTGGTGGGGCGTCGCACGCGCTTTACACGTGATCGGCGTTTGTGTCGGTGAACGTCTCGTTTCGGCGATTATTTCGCCTTCGTATTATGTCTTAAAATGTGGCGCTCTGCGCCTTCGCGGCCAGCGGATGGACGGTTGGCTCGTCCATCGGCTCATTGAGTATTTCCGACGGGTGGACGGTCGGAGAGCTTTCGGCCCGGTCGCCGGGATCCGTACGGATCGCGGGTCCGCGATTGGCGTGGCCGGTGCCTCGACGGATGGTCGGTCGAGGGTCCATTACGCGCTCGTAACGGTTCGCGGGGGGTGCATCGTTACACCGACCAAGTGTGATTCATTCTTATGCAATTTAGGGTACGTTCTACCCCTTAATGTCCACCTGTGGGGGCATCATGATACTCGTATAGAATTTGTTGCTTATCCTCTTCGCTGTTTTTTCTAGCAATTTTATTTTTGTTTTCCTTTTCTATCTTGCATATAATTACAGGTACATTCCTGCTCAATGCATCGGCATTGGCGTTGGCTTTTCCTGCTTTTTGGACTATCTCGTAGTCATATTCTTCGAGTTTCAATCTCCACCGGATTAATCTCAATCCAGCGTCAGTTACGTTGAATAGCCATACTAGCGGTTTATGGTCTGTTAAGGGTCGGCAGGAGACCGAGGCAAACTCCGAATTGATCTTGGAGACCTCGCGCGGTGACAACGCGAAACACCGGTTTCAATGTTGCCAACG
>NJRL01001616.1:26726-40891 GCA_003063815.1 Aphaenogaster rudis
AACCTCCGATTCCTACGCGCTCTTAACTAATAAACGATATAAACCCGCGCAAAAATTCGGTAGTCGGAAACGCGCGCGCTCTCTCCCGAGTCGGGAGGACGCAGGACGCGAGCTCCTCCGCGGTCGGGCCTTGCGACCCTTGTGACGAGCGCTGATAAAAAAGCGTCACGTCACAATACATATATGCGGTCTTATCCTAATTATTAATTATTATTAAAAAAACATGTGTCGCATGTTTCAATACAAAAATTACTTCATTTTTTTTACGAATTTGACGTTGAAGATCAAATTAGATATTTATTTGAACATAAAAATTTAGCAGAGAAATTGAAACCTTTTGACCCTCATCGAAATAAGAATGTTATTAAAGATTTAACAGATGGATCAGAATATATAAGAGCCAACGCGCGAAAAAATCGAAAAGCTTACGATTTAACCTTGATTCTCAATACTGATGGTATTTCCTTAGTCAAAAATTCTAAGAGTAGGTAATTGTTGGCCTTTTTGGTTGACGAAGCCAATAGTTTGTCCTGAAAAGGACAGTTTGCGTACTTATCGCCCTGACAAGGACGGATTATTCTAACCGTCCTGAAAAGGACGTTTGTTATGCAAAAAGAGAGAGACCCACGTTTGGAGATAATTGACCCGGACCCCTTTGCGGGATGCGGCAGCGACTCTGTGTCGCTAGCGACTTCTTGGCGGCGAGATAGATGGTAAGCGTGGAGGCGAGATAGGTGGCGAGCGGTATTGAGTGCGAGGCGGCGATGAAGGCAAAGGCGGCGAAGGCGGCGGTGTGTAGCGTGCCGTGTGGTCCGGTGATCGGCAGCGGGAACGCGTGGTCGACCGGTGGTGACGGAGGCGTCGACGGCGTTCGCTCCGCGGTTGTCTCCTTGGTTGTTCGCTCCTGCGAGGCGATGTTTGTGTGCTAGTTAGGGCGTGCACAGAGGTTTGTACCGCCCTGGTGGCACGGCTGAGGGGACGTGCGTCGGTACCACGACTGTGAGTGACTGGCGTCACCTGGGTCCTCTAGTGGACCTTCGGTGGAGGAGTCCGCGGTGGAGATAGTGCGCGTGGTATCGCGGTATAGTACGAAGGTGAAGTTCTCCTCCTGACGCGTATGTCCCACGTACTAAGAAGTTGCCGCGGCGGCCGTCGCAGTTCTCCCTTCGGAAGTGCTGTGGCGGTGAGGCGCCAAGGAAGAAACTGCTCAGCCGTGTACGGCCGAAGCGCGGGATTCCTCTGACTTTGCGAGGTACTAATCGCTTTCGCCGGGTCCTGCTCGCGCCGAAGCACGGGGTTCCGCAGGCTCGAGGATTGGCGAGGAGTTCCTCGCCCGGAAGTCCGGCCGCGGAGGCTCGTTGGCGGTCGTGTTAGCCGGTGCGGGATCCGCTGGCAGGCCGGCGAAGATCCGGGTGACGGCCTTCTCCATCTGCTTCTGACGGTAGCCCTGAAAAGGGCTGTTTGTTTCTTCAATGGCTCCCGTGGCTCACACACGCTGCTGTCGTGGTACTCGTCTCGCGACGAGTGACTAGTCTCCTGACCGATTTCTGTGGCCGTCTTATATACCCGCGGTGGTTGTTCTTTGAACGCGAGTAGGGCTTCAAGCTTGGCGCCGCGTAGCTCGCCGTGTGTTGCCTCGCACTCGCGAGAAACGCGTGATGGCTGGTCTGCCGTTCCGCAGGCGTTTGGCGTGTGGCGATAGCCGGTTTGCTACGCCTCGCCGGCGTGCTTCAATCCGGCTAGCCGCCACAGCCTTTAATGATTATGATAGCCGAATTTCCGAAACATTTGAGGGAATTTTTCCTGATTCCAGTTAGTCTCTGGTGTGACACCAAAAATAAACCAATTATGAATACTTTTCTTTTACTGTTCTGTAAAAAATTCAACAATTATTTTTAACAAGGAATTCGTTGGCCTAATCCAAATACTAATAAAGTGTGTATCTCGAAAATTTTGGCTTCGTTATTCATAGCCGATGCTCTAGCAAGAGCTCAAATACAAAATATACTTAATTTTAATGGAAGATACGACTGCAACATCTGTGAGATAAAAACAAAAAGGTGCAAGCCAGTTTTCGAACAAAAAATAATTCGTGTTTATACATTTCCAAAGAAACAAATCAATTAAGGACAGCGGAAAAAATAGAAAATCAAGCCGAAAGAGTATTAATAGAAAAAACGACATATTAAAGGTGTCAAAGGTTACTCAGTAGGTTTCTGCACTACCTCTTTTAGATTTATCAACTTGTGTCTTGCCTGAATACATGCATTCAGTTTTGTTAGGAATAGGCAAACAATTTATTGATATCTGGTTTCATAATAATGGCGCATGGAATATTGTACAATATTTCAGGGAAATTGATAAATTTTTGATTAATATTCGACCACCTCATTCATTTCATAGAATGCCACGAAGTATTTCTCTTCATTTTTTTTAGAAAACTTCTGAGATTTATAATTGGATTTTATACTGTTTTGTTCCGATTTTATCCAACTTTTTACCTGATAAATATTTCCAACATTGGCTACTTCTAGTTATTGCTCTCTTTATTCTACTTAAAAATAGCATCAATATAGAATTGAAGCTTGAAGAGGCGGAAATTTGCTTGAGATTATTCGTGAAAGATATTAAAATTTTGTACGGCGATAGAGAACTTACTTATAACATGCATCAACTTTTACATATCGGCTTGTGTGTTCGGCAATGAGGTCCTCTATGGGCAACATCGGCATTCCCATTTGAAAGCTTCAATGGTTTTTTAGCAAATTGTGTACATGGAACTAAAAATATCAAGAAGTTATCAACAATTTAACGATAGCCCAAGGCGCAGCGACTTTAAGAAATCAGTGTCTTGCTGATGGTGAACATACGACTAACCATCATCCATTTAATGTCAAAAAAGATTACGAACTACTTGGTTCTACTCAAGAACTTAAATTTATGAATGACATATAGAGAGAAATATTAACATTAAACGGCCTACGTATTGAGAATTTATCTATTTACGCTCGAGCTAAAATTAAAAATGAACTTTTTTTATACTTCACAACTATATAAGATTACTAAAAATGATAGCTCAAATACAAGCTACAAGTAACGACCAATCACAATAAAACTAAATATGGATCTATTAGGTTTTTCTTGGAAATTGATAATAATTTGTACTTTATTTTTCAATGTTACCCGTAGTAAAAAAAAACCATTTATCGCCATTGAAAAATTATCTTTCATTCGTGTCCGCGGGCGGGTTGAGGTGCGGTTCGCGCTCCGATTGGTGCGCTGAAAGGATCGTAGGATCGTGGGTGGATATCTTGGAGAGTAATCGAGCACAATTTTGTTTGGTAACAAGAATAAGAAAGGTCTTTATTTAAACAGCGAGTCTGCCTCACAATATGTCGGAGAGTGTGCGCAAGTACCGTGGATGTTTGCGGCGGCGGAATCCCGACGGATATTCGCGATTTGAACAATGTCCGTTATGACGCAAAATGGCCGAACACGGCGCACTATACGCACTGCGCGTATTACACAAGTTCGTCCGCTTCGGGACGGAGCATGGTCGACACGACGCACTGCGCACGATGTGCATATCACGAGAGTTGGTCCGCTTCGGGACGCGGAATGGCCGCCACGGGCGCTACACGCACTTCGCGTATTACACAAAGGTTCGTCCGCTTCGGGACGCGGAATGGCCGACACGGGCGCTATACGCACTTTGCGTATTACACAAAGGTTCGTCCGCTTCGGGACGCGGAATGGCTGACACAACGGATATCTTGATCGCGAATGAACGACACGAGCGGAGATCTTGACGACATGAGCGAATTAACGACACGAGCGGAAATCTTGACAACACGAGCGGAAATCTTGCTAACGCGAGCGGAGATCTTGGCGCGAGTCGGCGTTGGATGCTCAACCGCGGCAATAAACCGCCTCGTGGCTGGTCTATATACGCTCACAGTGTCTATGTCGAAGCTCACTGTCGGACACGTCCGATCGTCTCAACGGCCGTTCACTCTCTTGTCTCGGAAGGATCAGAAGTCTTCTTGCTTCCGATTCGCGCGCCGGCGTGATATCGATCTACTCTATTAATTCGCGATTGATCCGCACACGTCGGATCCGGGATCTGTTACGATTACTGATTGGTCGCAGCTTGCTTCCGGAAACGTTACGCGAGCCAACGGCGCCGGCACCGGCGCTAGCGCTGGCGCCTCGTTTCGCTTTGTCACGTGCCGCCGCGAGCCAATCCAGTCGATTTTGCGCTACCCGCTAGGACTAGGCACGTGCCTATTCGAACTTATGACCCGGGGTTATAATTTTAACAGAATTTACGTTCAATCCTGAACAATTCGCCATTGCCAAAATGCTAATGGCGATGAATGGCGAATTGCCTAAGGAGATTTTCTCCATTGAATTCCCCATTCGAAAGGGAATTTTCAATGAGGATTAAATGGAAAATATCTCCTTAGGCAATTCGCCATTCATCGCTATTGACATTTTTGGCAATGGCAAATGAATAGCAATTTTTCAATGGCGATCAATGGTTTTTTTACTACCGTACAACGACCGAGATTCACGAAACTTATTTCTACCCTTATTTCTACATTATTAATTTTTATATCTTATTTCTACATTATTAATTTTTATATATAATAGACTTAATTTAGACTATCAATAAATTCTTGGGAAAAAATATAAGTACATTGGGTTTGTTACTGGTATATTTATTTACTCACTATTCATGTCTTTTGTATTTTAGACATAAGGTGAATTGATGAATAAAAATGCTTTTGTGCTAAATAACTAACATTCTTTTGTTTATAAGAAAATACTTGTCTTTTGCAAATTATATCTTTGTCATAAATTTATTTTTATATAATCATATCAAAGATATTTAATTAATATCTTTAATTTGCTTTCCCGGGAAAAAAGGATTAGATCTGACCAGATCAAATTATATCTCGGCAGATCAAATTATATCTGCTCAAATATGCTGAGATATGGCTATTACATATATGTATAAATAAATTCATGTTTATATATTTAAATATCACATTAGACGAATATCATATATATCGAACATTTTATCTATAGTTAAACATGGCCAGATATCGTCAGACTTGAACAATTTTCGATCAAACACAATCTCAGTTTGACTTATATCTGGACAGATATGGTCAGATGTAATGTATTTTTGGTCGCATTCGAGTATAGAAATGGTTATATCAAAACAGATACAGTCAGAGCTGGAGTGTTTCGAGAAAATGCAATCACAGATATGGTTAGATCTGAGCCGCCGAAGACCAGATTACATCCTATATATGGTTATATATGAACATATATGACCAGATCTGCGCAGACATGAGAAGCCATATCTGAGCATATTTGACCAGATATAATTTGATCTGTCGAGATATAATTTGATCTGGTCAGATCTAATCCTTTTTTCCCGGGTATTACATATATTATTAGACACCGTGTATACAGTAAAAAATTGTGCGTCCATATGTTAAAATTTTCTTGTGTTACCAAGATTTGATTATATTATTTCAATGTAAAATAAAATACAACAGATATGTTATTATTTTCATAACATTTTCACGTGTTACGTTTATGTCAACGTAATAACTTAACTTTTTATGTATGTCATTTAGAAATTGAATATTATTTTGAGTTCTTGCAACACAATTATTTCAAAAAATCAACATGTCTTAACACAAAAATAAAAAAATCAAAGTCATTTTAACATAAACAAAGTAAATCTTCAAATAATCGTAAACTTTGACATACAAAATAATCAAATTTACTAAAAAAATCAAATGTCTATTACATATAATTTAAGTTAAAATTATTAATATCATATGTTAATATAACTGTTCAATTATTTTGTATGTTATTATTACATCATACTTAAAGTTCAAAGAACAAACATAAATGTAAAGTATAGTGTTAATTAATTAACATTTCTAATTTGTCAACAAGTAACACACGATGAATGAGTTATTTTAACTTAAAATTTAGAGTGGACTTTCTAGGACATGTGAAAAATGTTACACTTAACATTTTATTTTTTACTGTGTAAATATCTGAAAATAATTCTTTATTCTTATTGATTATTAAATATTTGTGTTAAGTATTTGTAAGAGATTAAAGATAAGATGAAGAAATAAATAACTAATTAAATAATATTAAATTCATGAAAAAATGACTTTGAATGTTTTAATCAATAATCATAATGAATGAATATCTAGACACAATGGCTCGTATTCTCAGCTCTCATTTATCGGTACATTTATACCGCCCGATCATAAAAGAATAGATCAATTTTATGGAAATTCAACTAAAGTTAGTCTTATTCTAATCACACATTTATAAGGTTCACAGTTTAAAGGTACATTTATGTTGTGACGTGGCGCCTGGTGGCTGCCCGTCACAAGGGCGTCAGACTCGGTTCCCGCGTCCTCCCCTCGGGGGGAGAGATAGCGCCCGGAACCGATGCCGATTTTGTTTGGCTGCCGCCGCTTCCAATTATTAATTTTTATCTTTAATTTTATCGAAGCGAGCGGAGAGCGTCCGTGTTTTGCGTGCCGGCTACTTTAGCTATTGTTTTGTACCGACGACGTCTCATCCGGCCGGTGTAGGCGGGTCGTGAAGAAGATGCCACCACCCGAGGAGTCAGCGGACCGCCAGCCGAGCACACACAGGTCGTATCGCCCCTATTGCCCCGCAAATCTAAGGGAAAGAATAGGTTGCTGTTGCCGTATAATGATTTCAACTGTCGAGCAGTCCGGCGCCCCAGAAATGGAGTCGAGAGAGCAGCAAGGGGAAGGCGCCTCTTCACCTAACGTTACGGGTGGAGACCCCGAAGACGGAGCCCTGGAACAATGCTCTCGGCCAGGAATTTAAGCGGCTCGGGACCCGTACGGGGACGCCGCCCTCGGAGGAGACGGAGGAGATCGGTACGTCCACCACGGGCAATCCCGGAGGGAAGACCAGGGAGATGCCGCAACCGCTGCCACGGACTCAAACTTTCCGCGAGCCGCGGGACGGCCGCGGCAGGATACCGGCACGCGCTACTCGCGTGCCACGGCCGGAAGCAGCCAATCAGCGATTGACGCGGATTCCGCGCGTATAGGGGGTGCGATCGCCTGCGTGTTGCGATCGGTCCCGAAATTCGGCACTTACGGTGTGCCGTGCGATGCGAGAGGACGCGGGACGTACTAAGAAGCCGGATCCTCTGCGCCGAGTCGGTGAGACGGAGAAAATTGTGTAAAGCCGCCACTTTCGCCGGTAGTCGGACGGATTGCACGCAGTGTGTTAGTGTTTCGGAGTGTTTTTAGCGTAAAATAAATTTCGTATGTTCGGGAGTGCCGAAGGCTTGCTGCCGCCTTCGCATAACCGCGCCGCTCCGTCCGACCGCCTCGTGTCCGCGTTGCCGTGCGTAAGTAACTTCTGACTATCTCTCCCGGGGCCGACATCGCCGTAAGTCAATTGTATCGTCCGATCGCGTATTGAATGGTATTCGTGCGTTAAGTTGGTAACCGAATTGACCGGTATACTCTATTTTGTGTGTCTTGTTTTCGCGTTCGATATCGTTTTATTGCGTGCTAGCGTAGCTCGCGTATTAATTCTCGTCCGCGTATTCCGGACTCGTACTATCGCGGAAAGTCATCCGGAGAAACGCGAAGTTCCGATTTCGCGTCGAAGAGCGGTTACCGCTGCCGAGATCTGATTGTTATCATGCCTTTGGCGAATTGCGACGGAGCCGCTTCCCGGCTGCCGTCTTAGCGTTCGTACCGCGGAGCATAATATCACCCTCGAGAGGAGAATAAGCGCTATTGGAAATAAAAAATCGAATGTTCTATTTTACTTATATTAAATATATGTTATTCATTGTCATATTATAACTGTGCCTATTAATTTTGAACCCGCTCTTCTCGCATTCCTTTTGCCTCTCGCCCGCAAAACTCCCCTCTACCAATACGATACTGAGCTACCGGAGCTCTGGCCGTCGCGCCTCGTGGTCTCGGCGTGCTTAAAATTTGGTTGCCGAATTTCGTGTAAAAGAACGGCACTCTTTACGTGCCTGGCGCCCATCGGACAGTTGCCGTATGAAATTAATTGTGTGCAATAGCCGTGTAGCGAGCCGAGATCCGCGAGCGCGCGACAACGTTGTGCCGCGCCGGGCGATCGCCGAAGGCTGATCGAAAAGGCGGTCACAATGTATAATGTAATATAACACTGTGCACAGTAATTCGTGATTACCGAAAAACGTTCCTATCTTACTGTACTCACTTACTTATCACACTGTATTTATCGCGCTTTATTATCAATTGCACTTTCTATACTCTACTTACACCTTCTGCACTTCTGCATTTTAAAGATCAATGATTTTTGAAAAATTGTTTAACTATCATTATTATTGCTATGTGAACTCTCTATTAGTCACAGAAACTTGACATATTGATTTTGTTAATGAAATCAATTATATGACAATGTTAGAATTGATCAAAGTTGCGATGTGTCTCGCGCCTGTCAAGCACTGGGCGTCGCGTCGCCATGATGGGCACGGCACACCGCGGCGCGCCGCAAATATGCTTCTGGGCACATTTATCGATACATCTAGCGAGAACAGTATAAATGTGCTATAAATGTAGCTCATTGTCAGAATAGGATTTTCGCTATAAAGTCGCTCATTTAAACGAAGACGGACGATATTTCTTTAAAAACCCGAATAAATGTGCGTTCAGAATACTCTAACATTTATCGCATCATTTATAGCAACATTTATAGCGTGCGTTCCGTTTCACGCATGAACCACATAAAATGCAGCGCATCGCATGAGCGCATTGGGTCGTTCCCTTTTTTCCATCACTCTTACTGCTCATAGAGCAACGGAACAGGTCCATGCGCGCTTGGGCTGCTAGTAAACAGATATAGCAGATGAGATATAGCAGTTAATGATGTGCTCTCTGTAGTATCTTCCGTTATAAATTGTTTAAAAACAAATATTAGATCATTATAAAAAAAATTAGCCAAATAGTTTATTATTATATTACATAATTTTAAACTTGTATGCAACAAATAGAATAAAATAATAAGGAATTTCTCATCATTGTTCAACAGTGTTAAAAAACAGATACGAAATTAATGCAACTAGACAAGTAGTAATTTATTATCAATATTAAAACAATTACAAACTGAAATAAGAAAAAGATATAAGACCAAGATGATATAAGAGCCAAATAATAAAATTAGCATAATTAGCCAAGTAACAAAATAAAATTTAAAATAAAACAAATTTGTTAAAAAAAACTTGGCGTTTCCGTTTTTCTCTTTTTTACTGCAATTCGGGCACGCCAAGTTTTTTTTAAACAAATTTGTTTTATTTTAAATTTTTGTTACTTGGCTAATTATGCTAATTTCATTATTTGGCTCTCATATCATCTTGATCTTATATCTTTTTCGCTTGTTGCCGCCTAGAATTCAGAATCGGACACGTCCAACACCCACAATTCATCATTAACATAAATTTGGAGCTTCTTCAAGGCCATTTATTACGAATTTTGGAATAACAAATTCCTATAATTTGTAGCAAACTTTGCAGATAGTTTCCTTCCCGCCTAAATAACTCTCGCGCATGGACCACGCATGGACTACACCACCTCGGGAGCTGAGGCAGCCCTTGCGCTCTCATGCGTTGCGCGACATGGCACGGCGTTGTGGTGGGAGATCGTTCCCATGCGCGCATGAACTGTGCATGGACTGAAACGGAACGATCTCGTGCGCTTCTATGCGCATCATGCAAGAAACGGAAAGCACCCATAGTTACATTTAGCGATAAAAATGAGCTCAGAATATAGATCAATATATTTCACCTGAAAATGCTTAATATGGAAGTGGAAGACATTAATGATGTCTTGTGTATTCTAAATATTATAATTTTTTTCTCAGAATTATTAATTAAATAATATAACTGTACTATTGTGAAACTATTATCATAATTACTATATACTATTATCACAATTATTATATATTATTAACGATGTTCAAGGTTTGCAAAAACGACTACCTTTTCATTGACTTAAAAAATGAAGCTGAAGGTCTGGAAGCGAGTATACATTGGCATGGGATTTTTCAAAATGGATATCAATATTATGACGGTGTACCATTAGTGACGCAATGTCCAATTCTATCAGGTGACACATTCAGGTACATGATAAGTAATTTTATGTTGAAATTTTTTTATCAAGAGACACGGTAATGTCTCGCGCTAAGTGCATGCGTCAGCAACGCACAAGACTGATCCGGGTATCTTTACGCGAACCGTTTAGTTCAGCCGAGATATGATTATCGGATCTCAATAATGGCTGAACCGATTCAGTTTATAATAGTCTCAATCGATAACTGGGGGCCCTATTGCATAAGAAAAATTTTTTTATAGCGTCTTCCATTGGGAAAAACTTGCTTGCACTGGCAGCACTGAGTGCTTGAAGCGTATTTCATTGGTAGTATTAGTGAGCATGTTTTGAGTGCTGCACATTTCATTGGAAGTGCAAAATGCTCTCAGTGCGCACTGAGTGCGGTAAAAGTGGCCCCGAGTTTAGAGGCCGGGGCTATCAGTGTTACACTGTTTGAATTTGAACTGTTTACTGCTGTGACAAGTTATATGAACTTATTTTTAGGAAGTGATTTTTTAGAATCTTCGTCTTCATTAAATGAAGATAAAATTCTGTTACTTATTGCAAGTTACTTACGTTTCAATCAATAGCATGTATTTTTGTCCACTTTATAACATATTGGTTCTAATGCATTTATTTTAAAATACACAGCTTTGTGTGAAATCCATTTTTTCACTCGTCATTATTAAGTAAAAAATATATAGAGGAAAAATGAAAAAATTACAAGAGGTAATCGAGATGAATGCTGTAACTTCACTGACTAAACTCGATCTATAATTTCTTAAATCTATTCCTCTAAAGAGCACTGCACAGTCTTTTGTTAAACCTCACTCTTTTTTTAAATATTACTCGTTTCCCGCTCTTTTCTTGAAACTGAGTTCATAAAACATATTTCATTGAGAGTGCAAAACTAGCTAGAACTGGTGGCGTTTCGTGTAACCCCGACAAAAAACTCGAAAACTAGGTGGCACTGAGTGCCAACGAGTTTTTCCCAATGGAAGACGCTATTAGTTTTGCTCTTCATGCAGTATTAACAGAGATATTTTAACGCAAATTTCTAAAAATTTATGCAAGAAATATCTTCGTTATTGTCCGTGCTTCCTCCTGCTATACTTTTAACGTAAAAGTGCGCTAGTGATCAAGCCTTGCATGGCTTTGCAGCTGTTATGCGCGGGCTTTGCAGTGAATGTGACAGCAAGTGAGATTAGGGCTACGTTCCGTTTCACGCATATGCGCGCATTTATCTATAGTTCATGTCACGTAATCTGTAAAAAATGCGCACATATGCGTGAAACGGAACGCAGCCTAGGTGTCCGAGATGTCACGTGTATTAAAATCATGTGAAATATTTATAAAACACATGCATATATACATACATGATGTAAGAATACAAGATGTAACATTGCGTATAATGGCGGCTGAATATAGAAAGAACTAATCAGAAATTTGCCCCAAAATTAGCGCGGAATTCAAACACAATATTAAGAAAATATATAGTAGAAATACAAATAAATTTTAAAATGTAAAAGAGTATAACCTAAAAAGCTTCAGAGCTAATAAAAACTTACGATACAAAAATGATGATAATAAGTGTTTACCTACATCATAAAGAGGTACTATATTATGTCTGTCATAGTACAGAGATGAGTATACATAAATATAGGTAAGTATAAGTAAATATAGGTAAGTATGTATATGTGTAGATATAGGTAAGTATATTTTCTGCGTTATGTAAAAATTACAGCGGTTAATTGTAATTGTAACATGATAAAAGAAAAGGTAGGAAGATAAGGCATGTAAAGCAAGATTAATTTTAACGTGTATGGAGTTTCTGTTTTTTTATGAATATTTATTACTTGCCATATTTTCTTTATTACATAACTTATATAACTTTCTGCTATTTTCTTTATAAAGTTATTATTTGCTATTTCTTTATTGATTTTTCTCAATCTTATATACGTTCTAGTACGCACGAGACAGGCGATAACTAATTATTATTGTTTAATACACGTAGGCCTTTCAATATATTTTCTCAATATCATCGGTTGTTGCGATAAATATTACCACATGCCCCGGTGGTCGAATTGGCTACGACGCGCGACGCCCGCACGGATTGTAGGGAGGTCCAAATTCTAATCCTGGCTGAGGTAATATTTTTCGCAACAAATTTCTTTACAGTTTTTCGGGATGGGATAGAGAGGGGCGATCTTATAGATGCCTGTTAGCATCAATATCATTGGGTGCGTTCCGTAAAGCGCATATGCGTCCAAGACAGCGTTTCTTATTCTGCATATGCGCGCATATGCGCGCAGTAGCTGTATTAGCAAGCATATTGTTCGTTGTGAAGTTGTCTTTAGAATAAAAATGTGCGCATAAACTGCCTCAAGTCCGAGGTAGAAGCGCTAGTATTTCAAATGCTAGTAACTTTCTTCCATGGTTGTTTCAAGAATTTCGCGAATAGTCAACTTTCTAGTTAACTGAAAAGTAAGGTTTTTTAATTATTTCAGTAAGGTTTTTTTATTATTTTTTATTATATAAATCTTCCTATTTTTTTTATTATTATATTTTTTTTTGGATATGGATTTAGTAAGTTTAGAAGTTTACATTAACGAAGATCTAACCTTAAAAATCCAAACCGATCGGGAATCGGCTGAAAGAACATTTAAAGATAAGTTTTTGCATATTTTTCTTAAATATTACAAAAATAAATACATACAAAAATTTTTATTCAATTTTATTTTTTCAGATCATATTTATTTACAAGAAATAACAAATCAAGAATTGAATAAGTTAAATATGCAAGCAGCGAATAAAACAAATAATCAAGAGACACGGTAGTGTCTCGCGCCAAGTAAACGCGCAGCGAGACCGCCCCGTGACTCTTTTACGCGAGACGTCTTTTCAGAAGAACCTTCGATTATCGGATCTCGATAACGGCTGATCCGATCGACTTCTAAGTAGTCTCAATGGATAGCTTGGGGTCGATTTATCTAACAAAAGTGTTTTCATTTTTCGCCTACGTGTCCTACGAGCGGAGATATTGCGATGCAAAGTCTAAATCTCGCGATTTTCATCATTCTCCTCCCTGGTCATCGTCAAGTATAGACTAGTAAGGGGGCCGCGGAAAGGGTGAGGAAATGTCCTTTTGCAATTCTTGACGCAAGAGGCGCTAGTGCTCGCTAGCGCCAGAATCTCGCTCGCTCTTTCGGTCTCTCGCTCGCTCTTTCGCTATCTCGCTCGCTCTTTCGTGGTTTCTCGCTAGCGAGACTAAGAATATATATATATATATATATATATATATATATATATATATATATATTGCGACCACACTCACGAGTGTGGTGCAACTTCGTCGCGGCTCTACGATCTCGGTGCGGTACGGAACGGTAATCGGAACGGTAGCCTAAACTCTTCTCTTAACTCCGATAACTTAGTTGGGCGCCAGGCACGACCCTGTCATGCCACTCTTAACAATCGCGAATTCGCCATACGCTCGATACCGCGGAAATGCGAAATCGCGAGTCCTGACGGCCCTGAGCTCCGGCAGCTCAGCCACGAAATTGGCAGAGGGGCGGTTCGTGATCGACTCGGTGAAAGGAGAAGGCGAGAGAGGTCGAGAGGAGAAGGCGAGATTCAAAGCCAGTTCGTGATATAAATTAATAATAATATATTTAACAATGGGGGGGAACAAGGTTACACTCAGTATGCGTCCGATATAAGCCGACAGAAGGGCTCGGCAGTTAGCCCGGAAAATCACAGCAATTCGGCACGTCCGCCGATCGCGCCGACGGAGGGGGCATGAGCTCGCGCGGGGTACGGCGCAAGGCCCGTTCCGTCGCGTCGAAAAGCGATTGCGGAACGGTAATTATGATCTGCTCGCGGAGCCCGGATTCGTCGCGGGGGATCGTTACAATTCCCGACCTTGTGAGCGCACCCGCGAAGGCCGGTCAGGGCCGGGAAGCGCCGCACGTACAACCATCCACAATT
>NJRL01001617.1:0-14612 GCA_003063815.1 Aphaenogaster rudis
GCGTGTGAGGTATGAATATTAAATTTTTAACAATAAATAATAATCGGATTATTTATAAATTTGTGCTTAAACCACAGTAAATAAAAACTGGGGCACTTTAGTAGTTGATACGCTACTGAGCCACCCAAAAACATGGCGGATTATCGGGAACGGAAAGATCAAAGGTGCCGACAGAGAGTGCACATACTGGTTATACTGTGCTAATACTAGAGTTCTATAATAAGAGAAGCGCCAGGTGCGAACAGGTTTTGATTGGCTCTCAGAGTCACGTGGTTTTTGTAGCCATTGCCAGCTGACTTTAGTGCAATATGTAGGTCGGCGTAATATGAAAAGGTAAGTTTAACTCTGAGGAAATTAGTTTTGAGAGCACAATATCGGTATTATAGAGCGTTACCGGATCGAGCGTACACCAGGTTATATGTGCGTGCGCTCCGACCACGGTATAAACATTTGTGGCTCCGCCGCTCCGACCCTTTGGCTACAAGATGGCGGCCGCCGAGAGGTAGTGGGGGAAGGCTAGCGCGTAGTGGGGGAAGGCTGGTGCTTCTCTAATTATAGGACTCTAGCTAATACGGCTCTGTGATTGGTTTACGACACCTTAAGATTGTACTTAAGACGATCTTAAATATAAGAACTGACTATAGCATTGTTCGTTTTGTCTCTTGAGAGCTGCTCGGAGTCGCTCTAATGCACTCCAATTGGTTGGTGTCACCGGAATGTCACCGGAATGACCGGAATCAACGTATTGGAGTGCATTGGAGCGACTCCGAGCAGCTCTCAAGGGACAAAACGAACAATGCTACTATGACATCACATCGATAGTGTGGCGTTTCAGATCACGTGACTATATTTGAAATTTTTATTGAACTTTGAAGCTCATTTTACAGGAAAATATAGCATTAAAAAAATTTTTGTTTTTTACAATAATTATTATTTATATCATAGTTGATAAAAATGACTTTTTTTTTTCGAAATTCACTTTACAACCCTATTCCCCTTCCAGGTATATATGTTATAAGGATTGAACCCAGCCCAATCGAAAACGCTATGTGTTCGCTAGAAAAAATATTTTGTACTGCTTATAGTTTTTGATTCTTAAATGTTTTAGTGTTTGTTTTGTTACGGTTGACATATTTTTGTTTAACCTCGTTTTTAAAACTAATCAATCATCAATAGTTTAATTAAAGTTTACATAATAATTTGCATAATCCCTTGATGTGTGATAATTTTCTCTTTTTTATAACGTAATGTATTTTGTTATTATACGTTAAAATTCCTAATTTTTCTGTCTTTTTAATGAAAATTTTTTATGAATAATTCCAGATAATAATACACAATGAAATGAAACGTTTGTATAACGCGGATGTACACAATGGAATCTAAAAAAGAAATCGATAAGAAAACATCATATTCTATCGATGCTCTTAGCTCGATTCTTTCTAATCCTGGAAATATTCTCGATGTAAAGTATGAAACCAAATAATACGATGATAATTTGCATAAAAAATTATAGCAATTGATTACTTAAATAAATCTGTTTGCGTTTAAGAAACTCTCTCGTGCTTATTAATTATTAATTACATACAAGATTTTTATTCTTCCTTTTTATTAAGATTTTGCTATTTGTAGAGATTCCATTCGGAGTGATATTGGAGTCCTAAAAGAAGTATCTTTTGAGACAAAGAGCAGAACTGAAGATAACGTACAAGACAACACGATATCATTTTCTGGAAACAATTTTTTACGTACCATCTTGGACTCTGATACTACATATGATGAATATGAGGAAGACAAAGATCTTGTACAATGGCAATTATCGAAGACGAAAAAACTACCAACCCTCTCCTCACTAGTACGTTATGTCGATTATTTAGCTAGAATAGAAGATTAGATTTAATCAAAATATTATTGGACTTTTAACAGAAAAGAAAAAGATTACAAAATAATTTATCATTTTTATTTCTTTAAGTATAATATATATTTTTTTATTGTTAGATAATATTATATCATGTACATCTTTTATATGTCTTAATATATTAAAAAAGAGTAAAATTTGCATTGTAAACAGATTTTTCTTAGAATTTTGTATTTATTTAACGATGTGATATTGTTCTATTGATTTATTTTTTATGTATTTTTTATATTTAAGTGACTGCAAACGAGTGCATAAATAACCGATGAATTATATATACATCATTCTATATATTGTACGAAGATCTTTATAAGAATTAATGTATTAAAAAAGGTATGTGTATATATTAAATGATTAAAGCAAAATTTGTTGTAAAGAGTATTTATAAATTAATCCAAATATATTCTTTATAGAAATGAAAATTATATCCTCACTTCAATGTCTATTAATTTGTTTTAGCTACGTCAATGGAGTGCGTCACAGGTAATTTTGCTCACCCAGCGTTATTACATTTTTTTAAATATCTCATAAAAATATCATCTTCTTTATTCTTGTATTATTGTTTTGTACTAAATAGTACAGAATATAATAGTGTATCTCTAGAATTTGAATAATATATTATTGCATATATTATTTTAATGTTTAATTTATTATCTATATTATACATTTGTGTTTTGTCTCGTTATATAAAAGAAATATATAATATTAAAAGTGCATAGAAAGAATAATATTAATGCTTTGTTTTAATAGTAGTATTCTGTACTATATTACTAATATTATTTGATATTTTAGTCCTTTAAAAACATTGTTTGCGATAACGTAAAAGCATTATTTGTTGTATTTCCAATTATCATTCAATTATACTCAAAAAATATAAAATTATAACTATTATTGCTCTCTGATCCCATAATTTTCAAGTTTTATAAATAACGTAGAATGTTATAAGCGCGGTATAAAATATCACAGCTAAGATAATGGATGTCTTATTTTGCAGGTATCAGTTGTTACGCACTTTTCGCATAAAATTTTATTAAAGTAAAGGATAATTACATCGTTCGATCGATTTAGCCTAAACCTCCAGAAACTGAAACAATGACAAAAAAAGCACGCAAAGCGTTAGAGCAAGAGCAAGCAGCGTCTGCGGCTGCTGAAGCTGAAAGAATTAGGTAAGATCATTCACTATCACATAATTTCAGAAGAATATAAATTAGATTAAGTTTAATATCTTAAATGACACAGTTCAATAAAATAGAGATGTGCGAATTATTCGAATTCGAATCGAATCGAATCGAATATCATCAGATTCGATTCGATTCGAATCCGAATCGACGTAGTTCGAATTCGAAAGATTCGACAATATCGAATCACTGCGATTCGAATTCGAATCGGAGAAGTGCGTAAAAAGATTTGAAACCCGTTGAATCCTATAGTGCGTTCAGCGCCTTTGTGAGGCGGCCAGAAGGTTGGTCGTTACGAGACTTCGTTAATTTTTATTCACCTCTTCAGATGCTTCGAATGCCTACGTCACATTCCTGGCTTGCATACAGGATTCCTACGTTTTGATTCGATTCGAATTCGAAATGTGGGTGATTCGATTCGATTCGATTCGGCGATATTTTTGTCAATTCGGTTTGATTCGGATTCGAGATTTTTTTGCAAATTCGATTCAATTCGATTCGAGTTAAAAAATCTCGATTCGCACATCTCTACAATAAAATAATACAGAAATCAACAATTAATGTTTATCTAATCTGATGCTACCACCACACTAATTATATTACGTTATTACGTAGAACAAAAACAGTTTTTGATTGTTTTTTTTAATTAATTATTTCTCTACATTAATCTATAATACATTATCGATAAATCTATTTTTGTACATTTTTAAGCTATCTGAGATGATCTGAGATTTATTTAAATCGATAAATCTCGATAACATGTGTTGATACATGAAAATAATTACGCACATTACATTTTAAGCTTTTACTATATTAATAAAATGTTTTTAATAAAGAATGCAGATGATTAAAGATATGCACGAAGAGATTCGATTGGAAAAGTACAATACGGAGAGACAAGTATTGCTCGAGGAACGAGAGGCAGCGATGCGAAAAATTCAGCTAGAAGAGACATTATCCGTGCTTCACGATTACAAAAGTGCATTTATGAAATATTTAGCTGCCGTCGAAAAAGAGGAAACTGTAAATATTGCTTTTTCTTCTTTCACATATTTATAATAATTATATGAAGTGCTTATGCTATTATATATATATATATATGTATATATATATATACATACTTTTTTTCCAGTAAAAGAAAAAAAAATATATATATTAATAATTTTCTAATCATTTATTAAATTACTTTTTGGAAAACATATATTGAATTAAGTCTGAATTATAAGTTTCATTCAAACAGGCTATTGTATATAACTCATGCAAAGACATGATATTTCGAATTACAATGAACAATTATTTTCAGTGGACTAGGTACATGACTTGTGATGGATTGCCAGATCCTGGCAATTTATCTGAAATGAATACCTTTATGTTTTTGTGGTCGATGGAAGACGAGAAAGTTAACATGAACAAATTTATTACAAAATACAATATTATCATTTATGTACGTAAATTTTAAATAATTAAGCTGCGTTTCTAATGTAATTAAAGATAGAAGATTTTTAATTTGTACAAGTATAATAAACAATTAGATATTTTTACATTTGATGTATCGATTTATAAATTTATAGTATAACTTTTTTTTTATTCATAAAATTAACAATCATATATCTTTCTTTACAGTTATTGACAAAACTCAACGAAATAATACAATTTTCTTTGACCAGCCCGCCCGATTACATAATCGAATGCAAGATGGTGAGCAATAATATTCGATCAACTTGTTATACGTGATCTTTATGTATGTAAAAAGGTTAAAGTTTATATGAGTTAAACGCTTAATAGATCAGACAGCGATTTCGTAACAAGCTTCAAGAATGGATAAACGCGGCGTGTTACTACCTTTTGCGTCAGATAGAAAGAGATATGGTCCGCGAGGGCATAAAAACGGCGAGATATACTAACATTTCCGATCAAATCAGTTGTTGTATTTGGGCTTTGATAAAATTGCCTATTGCACTTAAACAAGTCACCGAAAAAGAGCGGTATGTATCAGCATTTAACGTGACATTGCATATATTTATAAAAATGGATATATTTCTTGCGACATTGTATAAACGTACCATATCAGTTTCATTCAATATTGACTTTTAATGATAATTGAATTATTTCAACAGAAAACCTATTGAAATTCACTTTGAGGAAATAGAGCTGACTGTTAAAATGCCCATAGATATTGATTGCTATTGCATGGCGATACGAGCATTATGGGTTAAGTATGATCATTACTCTGATACTGCGACCTCGTACATCATGCCAAAATTACCGGAGGAATATGAGAGCATGTATACTATAGGTACAAACTATAAACTCTTTGTAAATTTTATTCCACTTGATTTATTAGTTTTGAAAAAACTGCAATTAACTTTTACGCTAAGTTATAAAAATGATATCATAAAACTGTTAAATCTGAAAAATTTATTAGAAGAAAACGATCATAAATGACAAAATTAACATAAGATATAAATTAACAAAACTTACAATTTATACAAATAACAATAATGAACTTATTGATTTCTTGAAAAATATCATATATATGTACATACATATATACATATACATTTCTATAAAACTTATATTTTCCGAGTTATTCAGGGGTTCTTGAATAAAAAGGTCGGAACCCCTGAATAACTGGGAAAATATAAGTTTTATAGAAAAATGTTTCATATACAGGGTGTTTCAGGACCCATGGGACAAACTTCAGGGGTTGATAGGTTTCACCAAGAAAATCAATTTTTGTTAAGGATTTCGTGTCCTCCGACGTGTCCTTAACACTAAAGCTACCGATAATTTGTATGTACCTATTTCTACCGAACCGGTCGAATGACCGGTTTTTAAATAAAAGTTTTATTTTTTCCAACTGAATGCAGGCAATATGTTTATCAGAAGAAACAAAAGAAGAAGAGAGACAGATATTAAAAAATTGATTATATGTATATTAAGGTCTTTTGGGAAAAGCGATAATATTGAATGCAGAATTTTTAATCAAAAGTTTAAAAACGGTCATGTGACCGGCGGCGCGGCGGCGGTAGTTTTAGTGTTAAAGAGCTACGTGTCCTTGATCAGACCGCCTATGAGGTAGGCAACCGGTCGCGCGGCAGCATTCCGTGTGACATCTGACAATACTAATCTACACGTCCTTTGATTTTGTTTTTGTTTTAATTGTTTTACATGGATTACTATTGTCAAACGCCACGTGAAATGCTTCCATGCAACCGGTTGTCTACCTCATAAGCGGTCTGATCAAGGACGCATAGATCTTTAAGAATGCATCGAAGGATACGAGTTCCTTAACAAAAATTGATTCTCTTGGTGAGACGTATCATCTCCTAAAGTTTGTCCTATAGGTCCTGTATATATATAATATATATGTATACATATATATATAAAATGTGTAATATAAGGTATATTATATAGAGGTGCGGCGTAAGTATAGCACCCGTGTCATGCTTCGTCGCGCACGTCGCGCATACACTTGGCGCGAGACACTGCCGTGTCTCTTGATTATGTAAAAGACGCGTAAATGTACCATAGATATCTTTATTTCTGTGAAGGAATACGAGTTTTTTGGAATTTTTCTTCTTGTGCATGCTTCAGATTTTTTTACCTTTTGTCAAAACGAGTATAATGCGAAATTGAAGATACGCGAGGAGCAAGTCGAGGGTCGTCGCCTTCGAATGGAAGAGAAAAAAGCTATACTTGAGAGAATGGAGAATCCGCCAGTCCCAGTGCCTACGAAGCTTGAAAGGAAAGGAAAACAGCAAAAAAAGCCGGGCATCCAAGGAGCGAAGCGTCCGGAACCAGAACAGGAAATAGAACAATTGCCATATCTGCCTACACCAGATGAAATCATTCTACAAAGAGAAGGTACAATTCATATATTGCAATATGTGTGTAATTGTTATATTCATTGAAATTTTGAATTCTTAATTTCAATATACGTCAAAAAGACAATACTTAAAAACATGTTAAAATGTATTATTTTCTACGCTATATTTAGTATGTCATAGCATTGTTAATATAATTATAATAAAAATAAAAGGGATACAGAAGAGAAACTAATAATTTTTTTAAATCTTCTATTGGAGAGATTGGAATCTTTAGACATTCAACTTTATAGCAATCCATTCTTCTCTGTATTAATTCGTTTGATTTTATTGGATGTTTATTGCATCTCATCTTAAAAAATATTAAAATTATTGTAATAGTGAAGCTATCATCTCAAAAGGAATGTTATTGTTTCCCTTGCTTTTAGATGAAACTCGAAAGGAAATTAGAAAACTGCTGTTCACGCGCTGTGAAAAGACGGAGATAAATTTGCGAAAATACAGGATACTTGGTGGCGCGTTACACATCGATTTGATTTATCAGCCGCCGCAACCCAAGGACATGAGAAGAAATATTACCCTTACCACCTGTGAGGAATAATTATTTTAACAGTAACTTCTTATGTATGTTGTCATTAAATGTTAACATTATTTTTTCGCAGTGCAAATTCCCAAAGAATTGAAATCTGTTCCATTTTTCAAGCCATATAAGGCGCCACCTCCGGCACCCGATTCTGAAAGAACACCGGAAGTAATCGAGGCAGAAATGAAAGCTTTGGAGGCTGCAATGGAGGCATTGGCTTTAGTAACTTTAAAGTATATTTTTTGATAAATTAATTACGAATAAGAATCGGATACAACGACAGCAAAATATAAGTGAAAAATTATCATTATAATAAAATAAGAAAATTATTTGAAAAATAAAAAGTTTTAACGAAGATGTGTGTGTGTAAGAAGTAAGATTTAACAAAGATATAACGCAGTATGACAAATCATAATTATATATAATTATGAATAGAATATGTGCCGTGTATTAAATAAATTAAAATTGTGAACTTTATGCCACTGTTATATCAAAAATTTCTCATCTCCAGTTATATCTATATTTATACCGAATCACATTTCATCGATTGTTTTTGTACAGGCTTCCCAGCTCTATTATTTGGTTTGAACCGCCGTTAGTGGCACACTGGATACCTGAGAGGAAAATATGGTCCACGCAGGATGTTCACGACATTAAATACAATGAGGAGAAGCAAACTATCACGTTTAGAACCGGCAGATTAGGCGTCCACGGCCTCGCTTCTTTTAAGTTTATCAATATTCCCTTCCAAAATTGGGAACTCAAGCCTGAAATTGGCAGAAACGCATGCGGTGGCATTGTACTCAATGTGTCTGGTGCTATCGTTCAAGCAGAATTTATAGTCAGGGTATTCTATTCTTTTTGGACGAAATTATTTACAACTAGATTGGCTAAATTATATAATAAATACGTAAAATTAAAATTTCATTCGAATGGTTAACATGAAGAACGAATAGTTTAATATGATAGTATTATATTCTATGTAAAAGACAATACAAAATGTTAATATTTGTTTATAAATTTAACGAATGTTGTTCCATGAAAGTGTACGTTTTAAAATTTATTTTATGAGATATATGTAAAATATCATTATTATTATTTCATCTTGTTCTGATAAGGCATGAATTATGTTAATATATTTGATAGCCTTTCGTTTTTGTAGGAGGACTTGGTCTGCTTAAATTCACTAGCTGGTGGAATGTCGACGGCACTTAAAAAGATTATTGGAGAATATATGAAACTGCATATCTTGGTTGAGGTAAAAATTTCTCATTTTTTGCAAATAATTAATCAGCGTCTACGATAACGCAAAAAGTTGTATCAAGTAAATAATCCAAAGTGGTGCCACTTTTATAGGATTAAGAGATACTTAAACAAAAGATAGTGATTCTTTATTAAGATGAAACATTTTTTTCTCGCAGAAGATGCGCGATGCTGGATGCGATCTATTTCCAGAGCGAGATGCTTTCAGTTATGTGAAAGCTCTTCCGGTAAAGCATCCAGTAACTGAGAGGCACCTACGAGAATGCATGGCTTTACTTTGCACAGCATATATGTTCTCCTGGTCACGCTGGAACGCTAGTCGAAATTCCAGAGAAATCGTGATACAATTTAAAGAACTCCATGGATGCGTTGCAAAAGAAGTAGAGACATTTAATTATTTCACCTTTATTGAAAAACAATGCAATAATATGCTAAAAACTTGTTTCAATACCGCTTAAAACATTAACTTTAATTTTGTTTTGACGTAGAACTACGTCTTTCTCCGGGGTAGGGGATAACTTCGCGAGCACGGACGAAAACATGTCACACTTTGAACGCTTATATCTTCGCAACTAATAACCGTAGAGTAATAAATAATATCTCATTAGATAGCTTATAGAGTCCCATTTATAATAAAACTTGTTTCAACCCTCCATCCCTTAACCCTTCGATATAGTAGCGTTAGAAAGTTAAGCTAAATTTCTTGTGATTTCGTTTCGCCACACGCCGTTTTAACGTTGATAATTAGTGAATAGATCGTTGGCAAAGCGATTAAAGGATCGTTGGTATTGAATTTGGTTAGAATTTGGTGTCTAGAGGTATAATTAATACTTCGAATTCGATGTCTACGTGTCCCAGGTCGCCGACGACGAGGTCCAGAGTGTGCGTTCCATAGTTTTGTTGTCCAGAGGTATTAATACTTCGATTTCGATGTCTACGTGTCCCAGGATGCCGATGACGTGGTCCAGATAGTGCGCTCCGTAGTTTTTGGTGTCTAGGTGTTCTAATTAGTGGAATTCGATGTCTTTGTCCTGGGACACGTAGACATGGAATTCGACGAATTAGAACATCTAGACATCAAAAATTACGGAGCGAATTAGAACACCTAGACATCAAAAACTAAATCGTGGACAATCGTATCCCGCTTAGAAATTAATGAAAAATGTTCATAAGGGTGCTGATGTCAAATTTTTTCCTATTTTTTTATTTGGTCATAACTTTTTTTGATGGGTGAGCAAACGAAAATTTTGGGTGGACAAACGTGGACAAATCGTGGACAAACGAATGCCACCTGAATTTTATAAAAATTTGCATTTCCCAATTTGGAAGACAAATTTTTATTAAATTCAGATGGCATTCGTTTGTCCACGATTTGTCCACTTTTGTCCACTCAACATTTTCATTTGTCCACCCTTCAAAAAAAAGTTATGACCAAATTAAAAAATTGGAAAAAAATTGACATCAGCATCCCCATGAACATTTTTCATTCATTTTTAAGCGGGATACGATTGTCCACGTTTGTCCACCCAAAATTTTTGTTTGTCCATCGTTAAAAAAAAAGTTATGACCAAAAAAAAGAGAAAGTGCCAAGAAATAGTGAGAGTTGACGTACTTCTACGTTGTTGGTTGCGGCTCAGTTGCTACTGAGCCCTTTTGATATTTTATTTATTTCCAATTAAAACTAAAATTAAAAAGAGAAAATACATACAAAAAATAAGTATGTGTTACTTTATAAAAAATATTAATTTTTTGTCACATAATGAAAACTAAAATATAAAAATACTTTAAAATTTTCTACTAAATAGTACTAAATTCTACTAAATAATATTAAATTTTCTACTAAAATATAATATTCTTATATAATTCTCATTTTTTTTATAGCGAACGAATTTAACTCTTTTGATAACTCCCTTGCGAACGATGACGGTATCCTGCACTGAAGTGAGTTCGGAATTTTCCAATATACCGTTAGATGGTGAGAACTCGAAGGTAATAATCAGTTGTCTATTATTAATTATTTACTTTAACAATTTAAGTATATAAGCGTATATATGTATATATATACAAAATTTTTATAAATATTAAGTGAATATTAAGATTACGGAAATATTAAGATTATACATATATATACATATATAATCTTAATTATATGATATAGCGCTGTAAATTTTAAAATGGGACACCCTGTATATATATTAATCTTAAGATTATATGTATATATATATATAATCTTAATATTATATATCTTAATATATTATAATCTTAATATTAATATTAATTCAAATTTATTATTTAGCGTACATGTAGCTTTACAAGAGAAACATTGCAATATTGAATATAAAAAGATATAGTTTACCAAATGTATTTTGGAATAAGAAGAAGAGAAATAAATGTATTCCAAGGAATAAATAAAATAAAGAATAACTTAAAGATGCATTTTTCCGACAGTTTTATGCTGATCTATATCACTTGGCACTACACAACGCCGGGATCAAAAGCCGTATACTGATGAAAAACGTCTCTTTCACGCTCGTCAATACCGTCGCAGAACTTCTAGGTTACACTAATGTAATCAATATGTCATCCTAAGAATTAATTTCAACTAACGAAACGAATAAACGATATCTTTTAGTAGATGTGATATTGATTTATACTAAATTTGAAATTTCTTTTATATATATGCAAATGGTATGAAAACAATTTGCTACAACAGATATTAGGCAAACCAATATTAGGTTTTAGCAACTCACATTTTACATTAATTAAATATTATTGCTCGTTAAATTTTTTACGTATTTTGATCTATCTTTTTGCATATGGGGCATTCCATATCAAATTACCTAGGGTCCAACCCGACTATTTTTCAATTGGCTGATTTTTTATATTTTTTAGTCCTTATTGAAAGTAGCTTCCATGATTTTTTTCAGATTTTTATCTCGAACCGTTTTTGAGTTATGAATTTTTTATCTCAAAAATTTCAAATACCTATAACTCAGAAAAAAATGCTATTGACAAAAATAAGTACATAATTTTTTTCGTCTTGAGATGTTCTTCCAGGAAAAAAATATATAAAAATTATTTTCGAACAAAAATTATACCAATTTAACAGGTTTTTTCAATTTTTAACAAAAGATGATTTTTTTCTCATTGTTGGACCCCTTCGATTTTTTGCAAAAATTTCACAGAATTTTAGCCTTAATTATAAAATTTTTAAGCGCTGGCAGAGCTTGTGATTCAAATTTTTTCTATTTTTTACAGGGCAAATTTTTAACGTTCATGCTCACAAATTCATCTTACACTAGATTATAAATGAATAAAGCAGTGCAAGCATTATTATTATATAAAAATAAACCAAAGACTCTCTGTTTAAAACCAATAAATAAGAACAAGATTACGTAATTAAATTCGACCTGACTGGCCAGATATATTTAATAAAACACGACGTTTCGACCACAGATTGTGGTCCTTATCAAGTGAATCGTACAGTTCTAGCGCAATATCAAATATATGACATGTGCCCAAATAAGTCATCTAAAAGTAAACTATTATATATAAATCGAACAGAATCGCAGTTATAAATCAAATAATATGTCATAACTTAAAAAGGCTTACATTAATTGTGCGCAATACTGATGTAAATTGAGATGAAACTCAGGTGAAATAAGACAGGTGTGATCACATCGAGATTTGAAATCGAACTGATAATAATATAAAGAACAACGACTGATCTTCGACGCAGAATGTCAACAAACAATAATAAAATGTAAATAACAAATACATCTAGGTAGCTTTAATTATTTTATCATATATAGCGGTAAGATTTTCGGTATCTTTCTGTAGGTTAATAGTGTGAGCATGCTTTTTGATAAAAAAATAAATAAGATCAAAAGGGCAAATGAGAGTCAGTGCGGATCTAGGAGCACAAATTATTATGTAATTAACATTAACAAATTACATGGATGAAAATGAATTCATAAATTAAAAAATGTAAAAAGATATAAATATGTGTGTTCGAACGTTTTGGCTCCTATTTGGGCCATCTTCAGCGCAAAAATCGTTATTTTATTCTCTGTTCTCCGTTACACCCAGAGCGTAATCTTCATGCGAGACGTTGGTTAGACGGTTGGTAGGCCGAATGATATTGAAAATGCCGGCCTGAGTTTGACCACATAAAACAATTGAATTAATAAAGTTATTTAATCAATTAAAAAATTGTAACTCACCAGGTGGAACAGAGAGAAAGAGAAAACAGATTACACAAATGTGTACATCGTGGCGTTAAAACGTTGATAATTCGTCATAAAGTAAATTAAATAAATATAAAGACAATCGTAGTCAATATATAAAACGTTAATAAATACGGAGCAGTCAGAAGATAGAACTTATCAAATCAACGGTCGCAGTAGATGAATGTCAAGAAACAAAGGTGCGAGTCAGAGTAAAGTCAGATATAAAATAAATAAAATAAATAAGTAAGTAAATAAATATACGAGAAAGACGAAATGGGCAAGTTTACAATTTACTGAGGACAGAAACGTATACATGGTGTAAATATTCTGTATCAGATTCCAGATTAAGGCTATTACTTTGTCTTTTAATATAAAGCATTTCTGAGATTAATCGTCTCCCCAAATATCGTTCTTTTTCCAAAATTTCAATATTTTCCCAGTCAAATTCATGATTGTGTGACATTCTATGGTCTGTAATCACTGATTGTGTGGTAATGTTTCTATGAATATGATTTTTGTGCTTTGAAATCCGAGTTTTGAGTAATCTACCTCTGTCCCACATAAGTAGCATCACAATCTTTGTGCGAAATTCTATAAATGACATTTTTCTGTGATAGGTTAGGAAAAATGTCCTTCTGTGCCTTAACAATGGTCCCCAATTTATTTAGACTAAAATACGAGAGGCTTAACGCAGTATTTACTTCATTCTTTTTCATATTTAAATTCAACAAAAGTAAAATTAATAAAGCATAAAATAATAATCTGTTCAATTGTAGCCGGAATGGCAAATAAAAAGTAATGAAGAAAGACAAAATGTTATATTGAAGTAAGACTTAAACTAATAAAAATCCAGTTAAAATTAACTTGATTATTATCCAGATGATAATAATGAAACATAAGAGTCGCACTACTTCGTTTTTGATACACGGCGAAAACGTGAATGAGTCCAACAGGAATTGAATACAGAAAATGACGTAAAACTAATCTAATATTAATAATATTTTTGGAAGTTCAAGGTGCAAGTTCTTCCATATTTATACGTTGATAGACATGTGAGTTTCGTGATTCTTTTTATAAACGAGCTGCAACAATATTGTAGATAATACCCTTGCGTATATTATGTAATTCTAATTCTCCACGGAGAATATTCCCTATAAATTAAAAAAAATAGAAAAAGGGGTTTTCGAGATATTCAAATTTTTTGTGTTTTTTTTATTCCATTTGTTTAAAAAAATTATAAAAATTTTGACTAATTTTTTTTAAAATATGATCGAAATAGCGTATTTTATGTTCAATGAATTTTTTTCTTAGATGATTTTTGTCTAATAGGCGAAAAATTTTATTGAAAATCTTGCAGTCCTCATTTTGCGCAGGCTCTATTACGCGTATCCACTTAAATCAGACATACTGTATATATTGAGTAAAGTTTCAAACATAAACTTATTAGCTGACGAATTTTTTGTATAAATAACACAGGACCACAAATTTTTTTTTTAATTGACACAAACTAGACCATGTGTACTATACGTATTTTGGGTCGCTGAAGTCGAATCCGTTGGCCGTTTTTGTCCACCACGTCTAAGTTTTTTGTAAATTGCAAAGAAATGTATTAAATCACTT
>NJRL01001617.1:18372-28374 GCA_003063815.1 Aphaenogaster rudis
TTTCGCCTCGATAACGGTGTTGGCTCACATTGGCTTTTATTATATCGTCTTTAATTTTATATTTGAGAGCCTTACTATCATTAATATTTAGATATATATATGTAAGTATACGGAAAGAATGATTTTGCTGAAATATCTAAAAATATGGCCAGATACAGATCTGAAAATAATTTTGTTGGACCATCAAAATAATTATATAAGACGCCAAAATAATTGCGAAAATGTTAGGATATTTTATCATAATGCTTCAGTGCTCTACTTAGTTATTTTTGATGGTCTAATAAAATCATTTTTAGATGTGCAATGTGCATTTGACTAACTTTTTAGATACTTCAGCAAAACTGTTCTTTCCGTTTACTGTTTATAATATCTTTATACCTTTTACTATGTGCTCTGGCTGCCTCCAGTCGATTCATGTCTTCGTGAAGAAGAAATTTTTTGCTACCAATTGCACTATTCCTTCATATTATAAAACAAACACTTAACTATATATTATTTTTATTATAATAAACACATTATGGAATAAAAAACATAATACACTTACTTGCAATACTCTTTAATATCATAATCGGAATAATCGAAAGAAAACATTTCCTCATCATCAGGTGGTATTGAGGATATCAGAGCCAACGAATTTATATCGCTGAATTTCCAATTATTGAAGGAAAAATACCATAGAGCACAATTGACCACGTACAGTTTTCTCTGCAGTTGTAGTAACCTAATTAACATGTTAGACATTAATACGTAACAGTTTAGTTATAACAATATTGCTTCACACTAAATTTGTAGATTTAGAATCAGCAATTAGTACAAAACAGATTTTTCAAAGAATGTATGCATTTTTAGAGAAATGTTATATAAAAAAATTTTCTTTAAATATATAGGAAAGAACTAGATAAATAAAGAGAAAGACTATATGTGAAATGGTATTCTAGATTAATTTATGATAAAAAATACTTTTTTATTTAAAAAATATATATTATTTTTTAGTTTGCAAAGTATTTAAATCTTACCTATTGAATTTGATATATGCAGAAATAATTTGCATTTGCTGAACTAGATAAATATTTAATTTAAGACTTACATAGGTCGACGTCCAGAGAATTTTAAAATCAAATCTATTAATATAGCCGGTAGAATATGCAATAATATTGTTAACGTATAGAAGAAAATAAAGTTATCGGTCAATATTGTATCACGAGTCCAGACAATTCCTTCAAAAGGTATCTCATTTGCGACATTCAGCAACAATTTTGCACCACTTTCAAATATCATATGTTTCTGGCCTGTACAATTTAAAACAAAAGATGTGGATCCTGCTGTAAAGCTGATAATAAATTAAATTATAAATTAATTATTAAATTTAAAAAATAAATGATAATTGATTTGTAATTAATATTTTGTAAGATTTACATTTTAAGTTTCAGAGATAAGTCAAATATTTATGAAATTTTAAATTGTGCAATGCGCAAAATATTATTAAAGAATTATTTGATGGTAAATTAACTTTCGGTAAATTAACTTTCAAAAATATAAATATATGAAAAAATCTGATTAAATCTTTCAAAAATTCTTATCTTATACTAGGAAAAGCCGTTGATCCAAGAATAGGCATTTAATCTTTTAAGTGTAATCTCTTTGAAGTAAGATACGGCTGAGAAGAATTTAAATAGAAATCGAAATTCTTACTACGAATATTGAATGAAGATTATATCTTTGAACATTTATGTAATGCGAATATTGGACAATGTTGACATTTACATCCATAGATTTATACACATACTAAACATTCCTCTTTAGATTTAACAAAATAGATTTTTTTAAATGCAAAATACGGTCACGTTGATAACATGAATTGATATAGTTCCAAATAAAGAAAGAAAGCTTTTGCGCTCATAAATTAATATAGTATTCAGTATTAAGTATGCGTATATACGTTAATGATCATACGTGGTCAATCCTAGCTTCCAAGATACGACTAATATAGCTTTAATGACAATGTCTACTGGTATTGCATCGTCAATATTGTATTTATTACAATAGCCTACTCGTACTACTCCTTTTCCGCTACCAATAATAAGTCCTACTGGACCAAAAATGTTATCTACCCATCCTGAGATTGGTTCTTTTATCGATGGCGACACTAAAACATGAAATACATTTGTTAAACAATTATTGTTAGATTATTACTACATTTTTGTAAAATCGTCAAACTATTTCTTGCACATACATTATCAACTGTGAGGACAGATTAAAATGAGGAAAGACAGCAAAATAAAGCTGTATATAAATATATCTCTTATATTTATTTAATTTATTTTAATATAAGAAATGTCAAGTAAGTTTGTTTATTTATTACAAATAAAAACCTGTTTAAAAGACATATTCTAGCTATATTGACTAAATACTATATTACAGAAAAACCAATATTAAAGTAAATCTACTTCAGAGATAGAATAAATTTAAATATGCATATGTCCTTTTTTACTACTTTTAATGTCTTTAGTTTCATAATAAATTATATTCTCTCCATACAAATATTTTATTTTAAAACATTATAACACAATACAATGGAGTTACTAATATTTAGTACATCCGACATATTAAAAATGAGATTTATTTTAACAATTAAAAGAAAGGATACATACCAATGGAAGGTCTTACAATTGCGCAAGGTAGGGAAGAAGAATATTCCTGTATTACATCTTCTGCTACGTTTTTCGAAAAAATATATGTGTTGGGAGCATAGTCTAAATATCTGTACATAATTTCAGATGCATACAGAATTGAAAATTTGAATATCATTAAAAACATAACGTAAACAAAGAAAAACAATTTGAAGAAAAAAATTCTTCTAGTATATCTATGTATATAAAATTTATAAGCGCATGGCATATTCGAGTTTTGTTTATAACTTACTTAGCTGTAAAAATGTTTAAAGTATGCTCATCCAACGATTCGGCCACTTCGATCATTTTCTGCCAATCAGCTATAGGTGGATACGTTTTCTCTTCAATAAATGGATTATTTATGTGTGCATATGCTGTACTAACATACACTAATGCCTTTAACGAATAAGAACAATTAATTCGAAAATTATACTTTAAAAAATTTTTTTGGTAATTATTTATTTTAGGAGAGTCACTTCCGATGACCTTGACTTTGACATATGTTGCCAAGGTCATGACCCTGAGTAACCTCCAAAAAGTTTTAGTCATCGCTTAAAAAGTTATTCGTTAAAAAGTTATTAACAAAAAGAGTTTAATAAATATATCAGTTTATGTCAATGTTAAAGAAAGTAATTTGCTATGTGTGTGTAGATACGTGTGGGGGAGAGGGGCGGTTGTCAAGGGCACTCATTGTCAGTTTAATAACTTCCAAAAGATTTTAACCATCGCTCGTCATTCGTTAAAAAATTATTGACAATTAAAGACTAAAGATTGGCAGAAGAAAGAAGAGAGAGGCAAAGCTATAAAAAATAAACTCGTATTAACTACACGGAATGAATGAATTATATAAAAAAATATTTATTTAATGTTAATAAAAAATTTATGTCAAGGTCAAAGTCATCGGAGGTGACTCCCCTAAAGTAAATAATTACCAATTTCTTTTTGTTTTAGCATAAAAAGTTTTTATAACAATTAATAACCCATACAGCACAAAATATTTTTTAAATATTTTAAAAATCTTTTTTAGGAAGAATAAAATATTTAAAAATAATTAACAAAAATATTTTTAGAATGTTCCTATGTCCGCCACATCATGTCGAAAATATATTTTTAAAAATATTTTTAAAAGATTGCATGCAAATATATTCAATAATATTTGTATAATCTTTTGGGACAATGCAATTTTCAAATAATGTCTTACATATTTCTAAATACTAAATTTCTAAATATTATACTCATTTTAATTTCTTTTGCACAATCATATCTCGCACTAAGTATATGCATAAACCATGCACAAATTATGACATGTCCGAGCTTCGGTTATGTAGACTTTGGCTATATAGAAAGTCCGACAAATTTTACATTCGAGAAACAACATCATCTAGCGGCAGTCCTAGAATATCATAATATTTTAAATAATATTTTTCAAATATTTTGGAACAATATAAAACAAATAAGTAAATTTTAAATAATATTTCCAAAATATATTTTAAATATTTATGAAAATATTTTCTGGGTAGTAAAAAGAACATTTTTAAAAATATTTCTAACACATTTTAAAAATATCTTTAAAAATGTTACCACAAAGGATTTTAAAACCATTTTAAAATATTGTTAAAACCATTTTAAAATGTTTTTTGCAATATTTCTTTAGAAATATTTTTTGAAATCATTTCCCAATCTTTTGTGCTGTATGGGAATAGACTTCAAAATGCTATAACATTCCGATCATATTCTTCCAATAATCTTCCAAATTCATTATGATTTCATTGTTATTAAGTTTGAAAAGGACGTTATAATAAACATTTTGGAGAAAATTGTAATTAAAATATAAGTTGTTGCGTAAAATATTATGTAAGATATACTATGTGACTAAATAAGTTATTCAAATGCACAGTCTCAGTCACACTTTTTGACTTACTATTAAATTCTTCATACTTTGAGCTAAAATACAGACATCTCTCGTTCCTCTAATATTTACAAATGTAGCGTATTTTAAAGTATTATTAAATTTTACATTTGCCGCTGCATGTATTACTATAGTCACTCTTTCAACCAGCATCTGTCTGTCCGCAGCCGATAAACTTAATTCTTTCTCACTGACATCGCCAGAAATCGGAATTAATTTTTCGAAATTTGAAGGTCTCTCTTCGCGCAATTTGTCATATAACTGAAATAGAAAAACGTTATATCCAAGTAGAACAGGAAGTCATGACGTCAAAATGATGCTAAAAATGACGTCTTGACATCATTTTGAGGTCATTTTGACGTGATAATAACTTACTGTTCTTCCTGGGTAACCTATAAAAACATTTTTATTATAATTATTACAATAATTTGTAAGATATTTTAAATAAATTTCTAATATAGAAGAATAGAACGTTTAATGACGTTCACAATAACATTTTATTTTAAATACAAAAATATTATGCGCTTGATAGAATATTATTAATATTTTATTAAGCGACACGATAGCATCGCGACGCTATAAGTACATAAAAAGAGTGACTGACCTATGACTACGTCACTGCAGAAATGTCGTGGCGCTACCAAGTTTATCTAGAATTTTTATGTCAAACAAGGTTTCGAATAAAATATCTAAGAAATTAAAGATTCAAAACACTAAGAGAGCGATGTTTCTCTCTTATATGTCTAGTTATAGTAAGTGTTGTAAATATATATATATATATATATATGTATATGTATATATAATAATCTCAGTAAACACAAAGTAACAGTTATATAACAGTTATATAACTGTTACTTTGTGTTTGCTGGGAATCTTTTGACTTAATTAAACGTGACCTGGAAACGGTTTGTTTTGTATGACTTGTCAGAATTTGCGTAAAATCACAATAAAGTTTTAAAAAAAATTCTAATAGTTGAGCATATGAAGTATCTACAAAAACATTTGTTTTTAAGAATTAGGTTGGTGTCAGTAATATTTGGTTAATTAAATTAATCTCATCTTTTTAAGTAATTAATTTTTCATTTAAAGACACATACACTTTTTCAAATGTTTTTTTACGTATATGTGGTAAACATTTTTTATAAAAGATAAAAGGACTCTCAGTTTAAAAAAACAATAAATAAAGTAAAAAAGGGGCTAATCAGAGTCAGTGCAGATCTCGGAGCATAAAATTATTGTGTAATTCGCAGTTAAAATTACATAGATATATTTCGAATTTGCAGTTTAAAATTAAATATATAAATTTCGAACGTTTCGGCTCCTCTTTTGAGCCATCTTCAATAAAAAATTCTTACTGCATTCTCATATTCTCCGTCACACATAGGGCGCAATCAGTCCGATAGAAGTCTGTCACATAAGGTTGGTTAAGCCGAATGATATCAATAAGGCCAATATTAGAATGTAAAGAACAAAGATGAGCGTCAAAGTAGAGTCAGAAATAATCTTAAAATTGTCATGATATTAAGGCAGCACACAACACCTGGTAAGTCCTAATGAATTTTGTAATTATGGAATGTAGTAATTGTGCTAGGATCAATTTTTTAGATGTTCTTCAAAGATAAAAATATTTAAAAGCATTTTAGGTTAATTTAGAATACGTAGGGTGAGAAATGATATACGCGACAAGCATGATTTTTAGGGTTCGGTTGTCATCACGGGTGTATGTACACAGGATGTTTTTGCTTTTTTCTGTTTTTTCTAGGAGGTTACTGAAAAAGAAGAAGATCCCGATTGTATTTATTGCGTCGAACCTTATACATAGCTGATCACGAGCTAGAGAATGGTGGCTGCGTTGCCAAGTTTGCAAAAAATGATATCATGCAGCAGAGTGCATTGGTCTTCCAAACACAATAAAATATGTTATTTGTAAAAAATGTTCTTAATTTTATTTATTAATCTATAATTTTGTAAGCACGTCTAAGACTGTGCCATTTTATCCAGGGATATTGAGTGCTCTCTAAATTTTTTGGAGTGAATTTGTACTCCAAATGAGTAAAAATTCATTACAAGCGAGTGAAAAATAAGCCACTCAAATTTCAAAGTGGCAGTAAATTTATTCTTTAAAGTGAGATTTTACTTCAAGAAATTTAGAAAGAGAGATAGTTTTTTTAAAGGTTTGGTTTCTTAATTTTTTAAGGAAATGTAAATTTTGCAATTGTATTTTTTATGTATTTCTTTAAAGACAATAAATCAATATATGATTAAGGACAGTTAATGTCTTTAATTTTATAATGGTTTTTTTATTGAATATTTTCAAAAAGTATGTCATCTCAAACCACTTTCCCCTATCATATATTTAAATGTAATATAATATCTCAAGAATCTTAAAAATCTTAAAGAAATGTATTAATACAAAAATTTTCTAACTTACCGGTAAGTTTAATATTTTTTTTAGTCTTTCGTTAACATTTAGTCCTTTTTTTGGACGTAACAACAAAAATATTTCATGAACATCTGGACAAGATCGCAATACTTTTTCAATAAACACTTTACCAAGAAATCCTGTCGCACCTGTCAAAAGTATACTTTGTCCAGCGTAAAATGTAGGAATCGACTTGGCTGAATCAATTGTCATCTTATTTGTTATTTTTAAAACCAAGCTAACATCAACAATAATAACTTAGCAACGCAAAACGTTGATACTGAAACACTTGGAATCGTAGCCACCTTTGTTATGTCGATAGGAAGATGAAGGCAGAGTTAAAAATAAATGTTTATAACTACTTACGCACGACTGCAATTTACATATGAATTGAATTGTAATTGCTGTATAATCGTAAGCTAATGAAATCAATGGAACTATCTGTGTTTTAATAAGAAGGAAATGATTACAATCCTCATATACCTATAAAGTATATACTGCTGATTCCCGATCCGAACAATGGGTGGGAGCATGGTGGGAGTGAAGCCAAGAGAGTGAGTAAAAATATATTTCCCTCTTTCTCGTCATAGAAGCATTCGTCGTTATGCGATTGGCGTGTTTATAACGGTGTTTATAATTTGTTATTGTGCATATGCGCATATCGCTCAATGCTTCTATGCCGAATGAGAGAACATGATATGTCTGCACTCTAGTGTTGGCTTCACTTTTCAGACGGTATCAGCAGTATATATTTTATAGATATATGACAATCCTGCAGTTTAAGGTTAAAAGAGTAAGCATATAATGAATGCGATCAGTAGCGCCAACTTGGAAAAAATATTGGGGAGGCAAGAGACAAACATTTCAAATGATCTTTTTTTTAATAGTCTTAACATTAGTGAGGGATAGGAAATAGAAGTATGTAGATTATAAGTACAAAGGGAATATTTAATACACGTCGAGAAAATTGAGAAAGAAACTTACATTATAATCGTAAAAAATTCGCACGACGGATTTCGTTTCGGTTAATAAACTCGTCCGAAGTCGCAACAAATGGTGCTTACTGCTTACCCAAGCATAACGAGCGTTTGTTATCGTCGAACATTATTTTCGTTTTTCCTCGTTAAAAAAAGGGATTATAAGTATTGGGGGGGCGGCGCCCCCCCAATAATTTTATTGGGGTGGCAAAAAATGCTCTGCACACCTAAAGTCAGCGCCTATGAATGAATCTGTTGCATAATAATGACATAAAGGTACAATGCAACGTAAATAATAATCATTATAATAATATAATTATTTGCCGCACGTTTACAAACATTTAAATATAATATTATAGAATTAAACAAAGAAAAAAATATGGTAAAGAGGGGGGGAGAATGAGGAAAGGAAAGAGGAGAGAGAGAAAGAGAGGAGGCTCTGGAACTTAGAAAGAAATAAAATTCTGAATGTAATTGATAATCAAATTGTATACACGAATAATTGGGCGGAAGTGATGAAGAAAAATGAAACAGGTTGAGCTATTTATGCAAGGTTCAAAGCAACAATCGCATTGGTTTTTTTGCGACTCACGTTGATTTAATTATTTAAAATGGTTGAGATCTCTTATGTGTAGACATGTATATGTATGTACGTATAAAAAGTACCCAGATAACCAAATGCAGTGAGTTTGCTGTCATGTTGCCAATAATCGTTGAAGCAAATTTTTACAAACTTAGAACAAGGTGTGGCATCATTGTGTATGTCGAACTGAACTCACATGAATTCTAATTCTAACTACGGCAAATTGATGGCAACGTGTCAGGATCAATTTCATATTGTCAACATTTTGTTAGCAACGAGCTACAATTAAAAACTTCATAGCTTGAAAACATATCCCAGGTAGCACATATTGGTTCATATACGTTTCATATACGTTTCCTAAACGTATCTAATATTTTATAACCGTTTAGAAAACGTGTATAAAACCAACATGTGCTACTTGGGATACGCAATAACGGATGGAAATTATTATATATGTGTTATTGCCATCATGTTTTCATCATGATGCTTAATATGGAACGACAAATCATTCGTTGCTGTCATGTTGCTGACATATTGCAGACAACATAAAGTACCAGTATTGCGGACTGTTATTGCTCTTGAAATTTCGTTAACTGATTGCATGTATAAGCAGTCATGTTGCTGCATTCGATAACGTGTTGTATTTTGTTATAACCCTGGGCTTTCCGGGGTCATCGTCGGGGAAAGGTTTTGGAAGAGAGAACGTGTTTGGATGTGTAATTATCAGCTCAGTCCGTCTTTATTCTATCACCTTACATCGTTACAAGAGCTCAGTCTCGGAAGGATCTCGAACGTCCCTCGTGCTCGCTCTCTACAGTCCCTCTACGTGGGGGCCCAACCTTGCATTCCGAAAATAACTAGCCAAGTGTACCTTGGTAGCGCGGCCGGTTTGAATATTAACAAACGCACATAACACCCTCTCCGCTTGAGTAAGAAAAAATAAATGGTCAGGTGTAAACAAAAAAAAATCTTGGTGGCTACGCTACATACTTGTAGGAAAAGAAAAATAGACAACGTTATACAGTAATCCGCGAAAAAGAAACGCAGTCCTTTTTGAACATAATAAACTTTTAAACCAGAAATAGAAAATTGTATCATCACCACTTCTCCCTATCTCAGATCAACTTCATAGTCTTCTAAACGTATAGGCAACTTATGTGGCCTTCGTGGTCTCGCAGGTTGTCTTGGAGTAGTTTCTATCGGATCAATTTCACGTTCGGAAAGGTTTTCCGATTGTCCTGACAACGCTTGTGGAGGAGGCGGTGTTCTCACTGCTTCAGGCGTACGGTGATCCGCTTCCTCAATGTTATCTCCCGCGCTTTCTTCTCCGATTATTGAGTAGTCTAACTCGGCTGTTGTAACAGTTACTTTATCATTTAACTTTACTGGCGTCTTATTGCCAATTACGCGCATCTGGTTGACGTGTCTCTTCCAGATTC